>JAECUM010007218.1:0-140532 GCA_016617855.1 Megalonaias nervosa | reverse complement strand
ATATATATATATATATATATATATATATATCACATTTACTTTTTATACACCCAAAATCCTAAAAAGCAAATTACCTCCACCCTGGATATCCATTGTTAGCATACCTGGCTTTAAAGCCAAGTGAGGATATGGTATGACCCTGCATCCATCATGCATTGTGTACCATCTCTTTTTGGGGGCCTCATTTGGCAGAGTGGTCCAAGGTGCTAACCTTTACAGATCACTGACATCACACCTCTTTGTGGGTTCTTCCCAGGGTTTTCCCAGCTTCTTTCACAGCTATGTGTACTGGCTGCCATGTATAGCATATTGTGTGCTCATAGTGCCATTAAACCCACATAACAAATCACATCATCTTATTAAAATTATATTCAAACACTATATATATGCAAGGGCCAAACTTGAAAGGATGTCTACTCTAAACATAAACTGTCTTGTGAAATTTATTGCAAATTAAATGTAAATTAAATTTAATCTTTTGATTTCCTTTAGTTAATTTATCAGATTAAGACAATTTTTTCATGTATGTATATTATAATAGACAAGCTAGTTGGGTCTGTTACTACAAATATATATATAATGGTAGAGTTTTGGAATATAATCATTATGAATTATATTTATTGGCAGGGTATTCCAAAGCAGGTCACTTTAGACAACCCAAGGGTTACAAAGAACATCAGAGTAATGGGTCCACCAGAGATTACAGCCAAGAGGTAATTGTGAGAGTCAGTTACTGTGAATACAAAAGTTGCAGAAAACTTGCAGAACAAACTAATCTTTGCTAAAAATTCCTCCCCACTCCACAAAATTTATGAAGAAAGCATGTATAATGATGTAAACCCTGATAACTGCAGACAGACAGACAGTGCTGGGTATTTCTTAATGAGGTTAGGTCCTAGTAGACACTGTTATACAAGTGACATAAGTATACTGAGGTCATATAATACCAGCATGTTGGCCTATGGAATTGATTATGAAATTACAGATGTTGCTCTGATTGCTGCTTTTGTTTTATAATTTCAAGTGCAAATAACTCACTGGCTGCAGTTATTCATGTTATGTCATGCCCTACCACACCTTTTTGCTGTAGTGCTCTCTCTGCAGTTTGTTAGGATTAATCAGTAGAACAGAGAAGATAGACCCTGATCTGCCAGTACATTACGTGGCAGCAGATTAAAGTGTATACTGTTTGTGGTTGGATGCAACTTATAAGTGAGTATATAGATCATACCTTTTGCAGTTGGACTCAACTTATAAGTGAGTATATATGATAAATGCAAAAAAGTTAAACTCTAATTTTGTATGTAATACATAGAGCCTTGATTATCCCAAAGATTATCCCATTTATTACTGAAACCACAAACTCTCTCTCCACCATCCTATCGTAACATTTTAAATTATGCATCTGATGATTGGGACTATTTTCAAGTCTTCAGATAATTTGTAGCAAATACTGTTGTAATAATAGCAAAGTATTGTTGTTGGGCTGATCTGCGTTTATTTCTGTATAAGTTGTGTGGAAAGCTACTTTATACCAACTTCTATAAATAGAGTCACAGTGTAGACACTGAAAGAGAAGGAACATAAACTGTATCCCTTCAGAATGAAGTAAAAATGTTAGTTTTTACTGAAAATTATTTCTGAAAAAATCTTTCTTTAACTATATGTGATATAAATCTAAATAATAATTTTAGATGTATGCAATTCTAGGTAATAAGTCTGTTGATATTCTCAATGCAACTGCTGTGTCTGAAATGACAGAATTTGGAAAACTGAAGTGAAAGATAGCTCAGAAACTGAGCTATTGAGCATTTAGAATAAACCAACAAAATTGAACAGCAAGATGACCACAAACCAAAATGTTTTAAGTCTCTCAACGAAGTAGATCTTTTAAGTAGGCCTTTATCTCAGAGTTGTGAAAACCAAAATCTATCATTAAAAAGAGTGGGACTACAGTCCTTTTCACAAGGGCTCATTACAAATGAAATTAAAACTATTGGTAAATATATAGGCATGTGTGTGGAAGGGGGTTGTGCTCATTACAAATTAAATTAAAACTGTCTGTAAATGGATATAGGGATGGGGGGCGAGGAGTCCAATCACTAACATTATAACACTTAGACCCCTAATCCTACAATGTAAGATGCTGACCCTGAGAGTTACAATGTGGTGGTGAGGGTAGATTCCGCCCCTCCACCATCATAACTATCAGAGTCAATGTTTAACTTTGCAAGACAATATGACCCACATCCTTGTAACTTTTTACTGACAGTCCTAATTTCTTTTGTAAGGATTCTTTTTGGTTAGTCATGCCTGTTTATGAACACAAAAAAGGTTTAAGGTACTGGCGACATGAGCAACAAAGGGGTATATAAACCTCCCACAGACAAAATAAAGTGATTAGTTGAACAAAATGTATCAACCAAATCAATTTGCTTTGATGAGTTACAATAGTAATGAAGCCTGTAAGTGTAACAAGAAAACGGGGTTGGATTTTGGATTTATAACAGAACACTTTTGATGTTGATACAAATACAATGTTTATTGTTGAATGACTTGAATGAGAAAAGAATTATGATTAATACATGTGTGTATAAGATCCAAATGTTGGGCAAAATTAACACAATCCGCATGAACCTAATAATGCAACATAAATGTGAATACAAATAAATGATCTTACACAGTAAAAGGACAAAGGTTAATGATTTACAGTAAATTCAGATGACAAAGAGAATGATGTGTTTTACTCAAATAGTAAAAATGATATATTTTACTCATGTAGTAAAATGTATTCACTCAGATTGTGAAAAATGAGGTACTTTACTCAAATAGTAAAATGATGAAAACAAAAGAGACAGATGTCATACACAATATCTTTACAGTCCCCCAAACACTGGGTATAACGAACCCCAATATTAGCCCACGTCTAAAAAATTACATTCATGGAGTAACACAAACACACTCCATCACTAGCACACTTGGCTGCCAGTCACACTGGTCAGTCAGGCAGTCAGCATTTCATGTAGTCACTGACCACCATTCAGTTCCTTGGTCAATCGAGCAATCAGCACCCACCAATTCGGTCAACAATGCCCGATCACCTGTTACTTGACCAGCAACACTTTCACTCAGCTCTACGGCTGCTATGGTTCAGCTTGACAGCTGCTATGGTCAGTTTCTATGGTTAGCTCTACAGCTGGTACCTTGTTGACTCTGATCAGCTGAAAATACATCTAACACCGTGTACTATGCATGACACGGGCATATACGATAACATGTAATGACGTTATATACGGTAAGCTATACAAATTACATTATCAGCACAACATTACAAAGCAATAAACAGGTTTAGAAGTGAACCTACCTGTGTCTGATAAGAATCCTATGGTACTAAACGTTTCTTAAAAATGCAACTTTATATTGCTAATATAAATCTCTTGCTAAGTCACAAACAAGAATAGAAAATATTTGCATTTGCATTATACTACATAAGCCGAAGCTACATAGAAAATATACAAAAATAAACATGGTAGTACAGTAGTAATAATATACATAAGAAATTAATAAATAACTCACATACCTCTACAGCTGAAGATGCGCAAGTCCTTAAGTAGACTGCTCACTGACAAGACATTCCGTAATACAAAGATTTTAGTCTTACAGTGAGGCATTTATACACAAACAATGGAACCCTACATCATCTGTGAACTGAAAGTATTCAGTTCTTCCCATCGAAAGCACTTTGCACGTGTGGCATAGGATGAACCAAAGTCACTGTTTCGAAATATTGTACAATATACATAAATCACCCTCGGGTATCGTTGTACACAAAAAACAAAACCCAAGTACATGTATTTAATAAATAAATGGATTTATACCATTCTGTGACAGTAAGTGACAAGGGGTGACTTGATTCCCCCAGCAGATGGGAGGGTATGCCTTCATATCCTTTAAGTCATCACTTTTAACAATATTTAATCAGAAGTGAAGGCAACCCTCTGCAGGATACCAATCTGAGAGATCCCAAAACCACAGACAGCCCTATGAATTTCTACGGAAGTGTATCAGCACTTCTGTCCAACTCCTCCACAACTACAGTGATTAGAAGACATTAGAACACTAACCAAAAGAAAAAACTGGACATTCCAGTTTCAAGGCACTAAAAACCAAGCATTTGCTACTACCCAAGTGTCAATACATTTTAACCTATCTGATAACAATAAAAACTGTATTCTTTGTCAGATAATAGAAATCCTCTAATCTGATACAAATTTCTCTAGTTGATAATAAACCTTTCTTCAGCTGTAAATAATATACAATCTTTTCTATGGCATCAAATAACTTTACAGTGTTGAAGTGCTGTAAAACCACAACAATCAAACAATCAATTAAAAACAATGTAATTAACCTGTTTAAGTGGTATAAAAAACTTTGAAATTTACACAATTTGAAAAAGTACTGGGGATAGTTTGATACCATCTTTTTGGTACTTTGCCTCCTACTGAACTGCAGAGTTGGGATTCATGAACTAAGTACTATCCATGGCTATATTGTAATGACATATTGCAAAAATACCCAACACAATTTGACCAGTTTAAAGTATGAAGTCCAAGCATCAAGTTCTATCTTGGTATCAAACACTGCTGATCTGCTATCAAATACAGCCACCATTACTAAAAATACAACAAGTTGAAGATCTTATTTTCCAGAAACTGTTTGGCAGCATTTGATCAAATTTTACTGAAAGCATCATGGCATTAAGGCATTTTGTTTTTACACAATGATACTGATAAATGAGCAACATTACCACATTATTGAAATCCGAAAAACTGTAAACAATAAACAGAAATTGACTGAATTCAGTTGAAATTATCCTTGAATCAAAGTCTTTCAAGTGGCATCAGATGATGCAGATTCTCCAGCAGATACTGTCTACATTACTATAAAAATAGAAACCTCTAAACAACAATGTTTCAACAGCTGCCCAAGGGAATTTAAGCAACTGTGGCTGTGAGCATTTAGGAACGATACTGTACCACTATCAGATATGACTACTGTTACATAAAACACATTTAAAAGACTTTAAAAGAAAAATATTAAATAAGTAACTCAGTGGAATCGACCACTTTAATAAAAAGCATCCTACCAACCCATAGTATTGGTCTTCATTTGGATATCAGGTTGATGTTAGTCAGGTGAGTGATATTTAGAGGGACTTTAATGTCTTTCATTTGGATATCAGGTTGATGTTAGTCAGGTGAGTGATATTTAGAGGGACTTTAATGTCTTTCATTTGGATATCAGGTTGATGTTAGGTGAGTGATATTTAGAGGGACTTTAATGTCCTTCATTTGGATATCAGGTTGATGTTAGTCAGGTGAGTGATATTTAGAGGGACTTTAATGTCCTTCATTTTGATATCAGGTTGATGTTAGTCAGGTGAGTGATATTTAGAGGGACTTTAATGTCCTTCATTTGGATATCAGGTTGATGTTAGTCAGGTGAGTGATATTTAGAGGGACTTTAATGTCCTTCATTTGGATATCAGGTTGATGTTAGTCATGTGAGTGATATTTAGAGGGACTTTAATGTCCCCACTGTTTAAGGTGGAAGCATTTAATTTGGTTCTGTCCATCCATCAATCAGTCGGAGATGTTTGTTTGGCCATAAACCTTGCAATGTCAGCAAATGAAATTAAGCTTTATACAGTTTTTAAAACCTTGTTGGACCTTTACCTTTGTTGACTAAAACTTGACACCATGATTGCACAAAAGCCGCTTGACAGGGATAAATTAAATTTAGTAGGTTTATTTGTGTGGCATACACGTTTTACAAAGATAAATCTTGTTATGCTTTAATTATAAATAGATAGGTTATGGTCTTCATTTATATAAATCATTTTCTAAACACCAAACTTTGTTCCAACTTTTATCATTTGTAAAGATAGCCTCCTTTTATTTCAGGCATAGCTCTTTATCTCCCAGTCATAGACACAGTGCTTTAGAAGAAACTAGGAATGAGTATCGACGACTGTGAGTATTTGCAGGTCTTGTCCTCCTGAATATACTTGCAGAGGAAATTTATTTGGAAGACAATTTCATTTGAAATAATGTATAAGTTGTTGAGATACTAGCTGTATACCTTTGGAATTTGTTATCCTGTTTTATTTTTTAATTTTTATGCACGACTGTGATAGTAGAAGGGGCATCTTGTTTTGCTACTTTTCTTTAATATATCTTTACAACCTGAGGTCAGAATGTCCCAGATCTGTTTTAGCATGAGAGAAATACTAACCTTAGAACTGTGGAATTATGCACACTTTATCATGGCCATAAGTAGTTGATCTGATACGGATTTAAGGTCATGTCAGAAATTTTTCAAGTTTTTGACACAATTTAAAACTTGTGGAACTAAACATTTTGGCAGGGGTATATAGTAATCCTTGTTTCTGTCTGACCATCTGTCCTTCTGTAATCAGTTTGGTGCAGATAGTCCTGCAAAGTTTGATAGATTGCTATTAAAATTGGAAATAATTATGTCATCATCTGAAGATGTGCATATCAAAAAAATGACTTGGCTCCCATAATTTTTTTATTAGAGATATCCCCCTTTTTTCTTGTTAAAGGGCACAACTCAGTACACATACATTCATTACAAGTTCTAGCTGGTCTTAAATGAAAATGTTTCCTATTGGACATTCAGTCTTGAAAACATTGTGTTTCATTACTCCTCCAGAATGGACATTCATATTAAGATGATTCTTTGACTAAATAACTTCTTATGATGTCTTTTTGGTCCTGACATTCAATATAGGCACCACAGTGCTCACATTAAACTCTTGTTTTAGCCATATTTCTTGAGTGGAGGGTTGAAAACCTAATTAACACTGCTCCTGCTGAATGGCTGGTCATAATGACATAGGGTTTTCATTAAAAGACTTTGCATGATACCAGTTGGTACTGAATAAAAATGGTACCTTTTTGATATCCAGCATGGATACCATGGCAGCCATCTTGAAAATCTTGTTATTGCTGCTCCTGAATGGGATTGTTTTCACTATAACACTTTATATGATGCCCAGTTGGTCCTGAATGAAAACAGTGCCTCTTGGACACACAGCACAGCTGCTTAGGTGGCCTTCTTGACATTCTTGTCATGCTACTTCTTTTGACAGGATGGTAATGCCAACATAGGGTTTGCAGTGAAACACTTAATTTAAGTTTGCTCCTAAATGAATTCAATGTCAGTCTGACACCCACAATAGCCTTCTTGAAAATTTCATTGTAACTAGCCATTCTGAATAGATGGTCACATTGACATTAGATAACACAAAACAAAACTCTTACACTGTCTGCTTGGTTATAAATACAAATAGTGTTAATGAAATATTGCCTCCATGGTGACAAACTTTAAAATTTTGTTATCATTACACCTCCTGAATGGATGGCCATATCAACTGATTTTTCAATAAAAGACTTATTATGATGTCTAGTTGGTCCAAAATGAAAATGGGCTCAGATCTAGCTTCAACATGTTCACTATGGCAACAGTCTTAAAAATCATGTTGTAGCTATTCTTCCTGAATGGATGGTCATGTCAAAATAGCATTTTCACCAAAATACTTCTTAATATATTTGGTTGGTCCTAAATCAAAATGGTACTGATCACCCCCAGTTTCAAGGTGTTCATCTTGAAAATCGTTGTATCACTTATACTCCAGAATAGATGGTCTGGTATACTTGGGGTTTTCACTAGTAGACTGCTTATGAAATCTTGTAGTTTCTGAATAAATATGGCGCTGATCAATGGTAACCATCTTGAAAATCTTACTTTCACTATTCCTCTTGGAGGTGAAGGTCATGTTGACTTTATTTTTAATGAAATCACTTTTCACTATATGTAGTTGGCCTTTACAAAAATCAATATGCCAATGTAGCCTTCCAAAAATCTTGTACTGTTATCCTTCATGGATGGTACAGGCTAATTATCCTAAATGGATGGTTATACTGACATTTTAACAAGAAGCAAACAAAAAATGCTTCTTTCTGACAATATTTAGTTCTTCCTATATTATTATCTTTATTTGTCTGTTTCTTCAGAACACATGGTTATGTTGACATAAAATTCTCATTTAAATACTACAGCGATCTGTAGTTGGTTCAGGTGAAACAAACAAGTATGAATGGATTTTTATCAATTCCAGTTGGTGAATATATTCTTCATACCTTGAATGATGCCACTTAATTAACTCTGTTCCCTATCACCAACAAAATAAATTATTAATTTTAGATTTAAACAAACTTAGCATGTGGATATATCTGATATTGCATGAAAAATGTTTGGTGATTTTCTCTCCATGATGTAAGGTTCAAAGTCAAAGTCAATTACATATTTTGTACTACATTTAACATGCATCTTGTGAACTTGTTAACTTCAACATGAACGAAAATATATTTGTTACTAAATTTTGGCATGTTATGGTTTCTCAGAAATATCAAAGATGGTTTCAGTACTCAGTAGTTAAAGAAAAGAATAGAAGCAATCTCATCATGGATTCATGGAAATTATTTTCAGCTATTTGAATATCAGTGCCTTCGAGGGACTCTTGTTGATCAGTTGCCATGAAACTTGGTAAATATTGAGGTCATCATCAGAAGATGTGCACATGGACACATCCTATGACTGTTGTTAGAGTTATTGCCCTTTTTGACTTGAAACCTGCTATAGTGTATGACAGAACCTTGTGAACACAAGTAGTCTTATAGGGTTCATTTGATCTCCATGAAACTTTGTATGTGTTATGTGGTCATCGTAAGATGTTCATATTGACAAATAATCACTTTGCTCTTGCATGGACACATCCTGTGATTGTTATTAGAGTTATGGCCCTTTAGGTTCAGCAGAATATTGTGTACACAAATTGTCTTGCAGGTTTTTTTTATTGCTGTGAGACTTGGCACATATTGTGTAATCATCAAAAGATGCACATATTGACATATATTTGTGCTACATTAATTTTTGTGGCCTAAATTTTATTTCAGATTTTAAGGTTGCAACAAAACTCCAATTCAACGACAATATCATTTTGTCTTTATGTTGGAAAAAAAGTAGTACCCTTGCTCAGTCCATAAATTTAAGTACTGATAAAAATGTAATTTTTCATAAAGCCGTGAAAATTGATATCTACGAAAATAAATTTACTGTAAACAATACACCACACTTTTTCACAGACAGCTTGGTCACTTCCATCATGTTATTGGGGTTGATTGTGGATGAGTTAAATGTATATTTACATAGGCAAATAGCTCACCATTGCTTAAGTTTGATTTATTTCCTCAAACTTTACATTTACCCTGAGATATTAAAGTTGTAATTTTTTAACTATATTATGTGAAAGTTGGTTCCTAATATGAGCCTTGTAACAATCAGTTCATCAATATCATGCTTAAAGTGCAAGATATTTCCCCTCACAATTTCAGGGAGGAAATGATGCATCAGCAACAGGAACAAATGAACATGTATGAACAGGAGATTGCACATCTGAAAGAACAGGTATATCATTTTCTAGTGACATTTGTTTGGTCCTTTTATCTCATCTCTTTAAAGTAGAGAGCTGTTGTACTGTCTCATGTTATGTATATTTCATTTGTATTGTGTGTTGGCTTTTGCCCATGATTATATGCTGTGGATATTTAATTTGTATTTTGTAATTGATGTTTGTTCATAATTGAGGGTAGGAGTTTGGCCTACCTCACTAATGTCTTTTTTTTTTATAAACAGCATTTTATATAGCTGATTCTTGTCTTTGATTTTAGATTATATTTTAAGGTCATTATTGCTTGGAGGTAACCAGCATTACAGGTGTTGAGTTCAAGATCAAGTTTTTTTTATATATAGAAATTAAGTATGTTCTAGAAGCAAGTTGTTTACTAATTTGATGGGAAAATGACCCTTATCCTGGTTTTGTTGTTATTATTTTTTTGTAAAATGTTGTTTGCTTCAGAATTGCTCATTCCTATCTTAACATCCAAAGTGGAATCAATCTTTTAGTTCAGTTTGAATTTGAGAGGAATTATTTATTTAAATTATTAATTGGAAAAAACAAAGTGCTCATTAATACTTATTGGACTAAACCACTATTTTGGAATTATTGTGAATTTGTTTAGAGATATTTTGGATAATATCATTTTGATACATCAAGACTGTTAACACATCAACACTATTCCAGGCTGTTGGTACATCAGCACATTCAAAATCAGAATTCATTTGGAACACCACTGGAATTCATTCAGATTACTCTAAACTTTTGGACTTGTGATAGAATGTTTAGGACTATTTGGAATTTAATTTAAAATACTCTAAGTTCTTTTTAAATTTTCACTTTGTATTATACAGAAATAAATCATTTGTTGAATTTTATAAAACTTTTTGGTTTTTGCTCTTTTCTGTTATTTAGTCATAACACTAGTATCGGCATAATTGACCATCTTGGCATTGGCGTCCATGCATATAAATATATGTAGAGCCTCATTTCATCTCTACAACTTTTAGCTCTACTGATCATGGACCAGAAGAACTTGTAAGATGGTCTGTTATATATTGTCCATCCTTCTGCACTTGACTCGGGGCCAAACAGATTCTTTAAGCCTGTGTGCATACTTTTATACTTGGAATTACAAAACTTGCTTTGGGGTGCACCTTGATAGTACAACACCTGCATCATTGTGACTTATATTTCATTTAAGTGGGGATGAATTTTCTCACCTATCAAGGATCAATCCATGCTGCTCTTGACAGAATCTTATAAATGCTTGCTCTTATAGTGAGACTGAATGAGAAGATCTTGTTGTCTGCTCATTGCTTCCTCTCACTTCTAGGGACTCATATGTTCAGCTATCCAGAGAAATGTGGATACCTCACAAGGACCCCTTTCTCCTTGGATCCCTTTTTGGATCTAAGTTTAATCATTATCTTAGTTGGTGTCAAAATTAGGACAGGTTTCTGAACCTCACTTCCTTTACATTGTCACTAGAGTTCAGGTTTGAGGCTCACATAGAACCCATGGGATTAGTCCTGCAGGACCAGCAGTCTTAGTGTAAATCTTCTTTTCACATCAACAATCCAGAAATGCAGATTTTTTTTATCAGACTTAAAGGATGCTTTGTCCTCACAAGCCATAGCTACATTATCATCACTGTGGACAACATATAGGTCATAGTATACCTCAAGCATCAAGGGGCACTCATGCCCTTTCTCTTTGCTAGGACTTCTGGAACCCCTTCTATTGGACAGCTTCAGAGTAGATCATTTTTAGAGACTGACACATTCAGGGCAAGAGGAATAAGCTGATGGACAGTTGTCTAGACAGGGTTGAGTGGTTCTCACTGAGTGGTCTCTACACCTGTTTGTAACAGAAACACTTTTCATCTGTGGGTGAAGGTAGACTTGTTCACAATGAGGCAGAACAACAGGCTCTTTCTTGATGTCTCTTCATTGACAGACCAGAGGGTATAGGCATTGGATGCCTTTTGTCTGTTGTGGATTCAGATGTATGCCTATGTCTTCCAACTTTTCAGAATATTCCTTTAGGTTCTTCACAGAGTCAGGACATCCAAGTCACAGGTCATCCTGAAAGCTTTCCTGTGCCTCCAGCAGTCATGATTCAGTGCTTTCCTTGACCTGTTGGTTGGCAGTTCTCGAGAATTACTGCAAAGGAGGGATCTGCCATCATAGCATAGATATTCCCTCATACACACAGCATTCCTTAAATTCTCCACTTTTATATCTGGCTCATATCAAACATAATGTGCACCAGGACCAGATTTTGAGCAAGGTTGCCAGATGCATTGCCCAGGAAATGAAGGCAATTGACTTTTCTTGCTATTGTTGTCAGTTGGATGTTCTACTGAAGACTGTAGAATTGTCTGACAACTGCATACAGACACTAAATATTTCAATATATTTTTCTTAAAAACACAATCATTTTCAGAGTTTAGTTGTCACATACCTTTGTTGGCAGATAAACTCAGAAGAATAATTAATACCTAAAGTATAAACAAAATATTAACTTGACAAAATCCTTGGCTATGAATTGGTCTGATTTGGTTATTGTCACCCCACCCACCTACCCACCAGGGGCCTTAGGTCTTGGCAGAAAATCTTCACCTCATATACAAGTGATCAGTTTGATTAAATGTATGCATGTAAATGGCTGTCAGTTAGTTCCAACCCTCGAAAAATTTCAAATTCTTCCATTTAAATTACAATTAGTGAATGATTTAAGCTCTATAGTTGACTGCTTTAACATTAGAACAACTTGATCAATATCAAATCTTTTGCTGAAATAAAACAAGCACAGTGATAACCATGACAAATAGTTTAATTCCAAAATAGTAAATAAAAATTTTCTTACAAACATTCATCTACTTGGCCAGAATCCTTGATCATTAAGTACACTGAGGGGACTACTGATCATTAAGTACACTGTGGGGACTACTGATCATTAAGTACTCTGAGGGGACTACTGATCATTAAGTACACTGAGGAGACTACTGATCATTAAGTACACTGAGGGGACTACTGATCATTAAGTGCACTGAGAAGACTACTGAATTAAAGCAGATTTTGACATATCCAGCACTGACAGTGGCAGTATTTATTGAGGACTAGTTCTTGCAATGGAGCCCGTTGCTGCCGCAGGCCTTGATTTTATGATCGGGCTAATATCTCACAGATGGTTACAAATATTTAGTATCATGTATACCTTTAAATGATCGTTTTGTGAGGTACTATAAATGGAATGCATAGTAAGTAAACATTATAGTCTGCTTGCAAGATATTAACACTATTGCAACAACTGATGCAGGGTGGGACCTGATCCTCTGCCAGTATTGTTTATATCCTGAACCTGATGGCCATTTCTCCTTGACTTATAAATGAATGCTGTGTAACATATCAATTGTCTGCATTTAAATCCTAAGGTATTTGTGTATGTTATATGATGCTAGAAAGCACAAAAAGTGAGCAAAAATTTCACTGTAGCAAAGTTCCAATGTTGTTAGTTAATCCTGAAAACAGTTTGTTTTTCTCTAGTATGATTCCACAAACAAGCTGAAAAGACTTTTCTTTTAATAATATATCGAGCATAATACTGCTGCATTTATGATTTGCATAGGAATAGATTTTGTTAGTTGCATATTAAAATTAAGTTTGGATGCAAATAACCTACCCAAATACATGATGAAAGATGCTTGGGTTATTTCCTGTCTGCTTTGGCTGGTTATTTTCCCTTCATTTTGGGCAGAAGTGTGTTAGGGAGGATTTGTGACCCACAATCTTTTGCAAAGAAAGAGAAAAACTGTTTCAGTTGAGTTTTCACTGTTTCATTATTCTTTTTACTTGTTGGCATTCCAAATTGCATGGTCCATTATTTAAAACAAATGCATTTGTGATAAGAGTAATAGTTTCATGTCTTGCTGAAAATATGGCATCTTTATATCTCATTCACATAAAAATACCTTGGTTATTTCATCATATAATAATCATTTCAAAATGCAGTGGTTTTACTTCTCATCATATCAAAAAAGCAAAGTAATGGAACATACTAATGTGTACAATGTTTGTGATTAAGCAGCTGGAGTTTTCATCAAATGATTCTGAAGGTTTGTTTAAAGTGTTTTATCCAGGATATTATGGTTCCTGTTTTAAATAAATGATTGGAACTTTTTATTTTGTGGTATGATTAATTGCACTCAATGGATTGGTAAGTGATGATGTAGAACAAGAAAATTAACCTAACCGAAGTTTGATATTCGATACTAGTTGATGTGAATAATGTAAGTTTTAGGGCTTTTTGGCAGTCCATAAAAAATGGCTAGGAGCATATGAAATAAACTGTTTTATTCTGTATATTATTTTTCAGTTGCGACTTAAAGATGCAGATTATGAAGAAGATTTAGCTAAAATCAAACAACAGATGACAGCGGAACAGAGGTAACACATATCATAACCTGATCTTTGAGGAAATTAGTAATCAAGTCAGTCTTCTATATTTTCACTCTCCTTCATCATCACTCTTTTTCATGTTGAAAGGAACAGTAACATCAAAATTTTTAATAATTCTTCATTTACTGTAAATTGCAATGTTTTAGCTTCATTAAATATTGGCAAAACATTAATTTCAGAATGCTAGAAAAAATCTTATTGAATTAGTGCAATGCAAGGATATAGTTTTTTATGTTTTGTTATATCCTTAAAATTATGGTAGTGTGTGCTCACATGCTGTGATACTAGCAGTGTAAACCCAAAAGAAAAAGGGATTGGCATTTATAGCATATATTATGATCGTTGCATCGCAAGATGTTATCATGAGAATAAGTTTGCGTTCTAAATTTGCTAAGATATACCCAGTAATGTTTGTGATCTACAGTATACTGTAATCTTGCAAGTTTCCTTCCATCAGTTTGAGCGATATTAAGCTTGCCTGGCCATGAGGCCTAGTGAAGTTAGGATTATGGACCATCACCCATCATTGGTATTTACAACTTCTCCTATAATGCTTGACCAATTAGCATATGATTTTACAGGGAACATTTTGGCATCATGGCCTATGAAATTTGATGATCCGTCACTTAGTATGGCCACCATTACTAAAAAAAAAAAGGAAAACTTTTTTTCAAGAACTGCTCATTAGAATTTGACTGAAAGCATCCTGGCATAGATGATTTTCACATTTGTACAAATTTTACTGCTCTGCTATTACATATGACCACCATTATATAAAAATTGAAAAAAAAAACAACCTGTGAATGAATTCTCAAAAACCACTGAAAAGAATTTGATGAAATTTGACACCAATCATCCTGGCATATATTCATAAAAAGGTAATTACTCTTACACAAACCTAATTTCTCTTTCATCAGTATTTAAAGTCTTGGATCCTATAATTTCTGTATACCAGCTTTATCCACAGAATGATCATTGTTCATTGGAACTTTAAATCTGTGGTATGCAGCAACTATGATGCCTTGAAGATGTTTGATATCTAGCCCTCCATTACTTTAGGGTTAAGGTCAAAGGTAATGCAATAGACTTTTGTACTTAACTGAGTTTGTTTTATTATGATTACGTGTATAACTACAAAATCCATCTTGATCAAACTTTGTATCAAGTTGTGTTTTATCAATATATCAGTCAGATTTGGTGGCACTTGTTGTGTATTTTTTGTTTGACAGCACATCGACACATAAAAGTTTATATGCTGAGGCAACTGAAGGTAAGTGCATTGCTCATTGGTGGTCGACCCAGCCAGATATGGGTAGGATTTGAACTTGCATCTTTCTGGTTGCAAGTCCAGTACCCTTATCACCACTTTGTGCAGTATCGGTGTCAAGAGTTATGACTCCAATTTTGAATTGTAATGGCTTGTGAGCAACATAATGCCAACAAGTATGAATGGAATATAAATCCTGTAACTTCTGTATACCAGAAGAATACCTTGAATAAGTGCAGTGACTCTTGCTACCTTGGATTTAAGGTCAGTGGTTATAAAATGGGTTTATGAATTACAATGACCTGTAAATATCAACAATTCAAACAAGCAGTATTAACAGATTTTAAAAAAATTTGGTTAGTGGTTATAGTTATATCTTGATTATTTGAGAGACAAAGATAGGCTCCTTTGACCTTAGGTTCAAGGTCTAAGATCATGGCTCAGATTTTGATAACTGCAATATATACTCTAAGATAAGTTATCCCTATAAATAAGTTGAACCTCCATATTTGACCTTAAATTTGTAGCCTATGTCATTAATTCAGATAAAGGTAACATACAATTTTAAAACCATTACTGTTTACCTGTTTTTACTATAATCATTTGATTATATCTGGGTGTTACAAATTATGAGATTGACATCTGAATGTGAAAGAAAGAAAATTGAATGACAGTTATGTAATGAGTTGTATTACAAGTTTATTTATGGTGTAGATTGTTCCCAGGAGAATATTCAGTGAATTTACCATTATGATACATGGTAGTGAAAAGGTCAAAGCCAGTAATATGTTTTAAAAAAATGAAATGAAAGGTGCTACATACCTTTTTTTATTAACAGTAAGTGGAAATGTAAATAAAATACTCACAGTAAATAAGTAAAATATTCAGACCTAAAAATAATTACACTTCATTTCTAATTATGCAGATATTTAATAAACATGAAAATTAGTCCGTTCAGCAAGCAAGTACTAATGGTGACAGTGCGTGGGTGTGAATTCCTTGATTTCTTCCTCATTACCACTGAGGAAATCTACTGCAGTAGGTCATCATTATTTCCATCATATGAATTGTAATAGTCATCTAGTCTATCATCCATAAGCATTTAACAATTCAGATCCACCTTTTCTTCTTACTTGTATATTTAATTTAATTATTTGTTTGTTAGTTAAAATTTTTTATTCCATTACATGCTATTATAAGGTAACTTTGTTTACTGGATTTGACATTATCCAGAAATTCAGTTCAGTTCTGTTTGACCTGACTGTTATAATAATAGAAACGCTGTATCTAGTTGCTGACCTTGATTCAGAACCAGTAAGGGTTTTGGTAAACAACTTCTTTTTTAATTTTTTTTTAATTCTTTCCCAGAGTAAACCATTGATTTCAGTTACTGCCATACTGGGAGTATGTGATGTTAGGCATGTAAAAAGCTTCTATTTTGTTCTGGAAGGATGACCATGTGACCCTCATCCGGGAATCTGTTTTGCGTCTTAAACTTGTGTATAACTGTTTTCTTTACAGAATATGTTCATTCGGGCTCCAAGCCATTGACACTTAAAGGTGTTTTGTTGTGACCAGTTTGAGTTGAAATTTTATTTTATGGAATTAAGTGATTCTTTTCCCTGGAAATACATAAGTGCTTCTACCAAAATTTTTGGACAAAGACATTCACTGAAATTTATTCGGAATTCAAAACTGGAATATTATTTTCTGCGATTCAACAAAGAAACTGTTGACACAACAGCACTTCACAGGTTACAACAGACGTCATCACCTTCCATTTTGGATTTCATCGGGACTCGAACTTAGATTCATTCAGGACTATTTAATAATAGGACTTCTATTTTTTTAATTCTTGGGTCATTTTTGGATTTGATTCAGAAAACTGTAAGTTCTTTTTCCTCATTTTTCACTTGGTTTTCTAGGGAAATAAATTATTTGTTAAAATTTAAGAAGCTTGTTGTCTTCACTCTTTTCTGTTACATTTTGTAAAAGCCTAGACACATAACACTTGTTACCAATGCAAAGATGCTGCCAGGGCATGCAGTTGTGCAAATTGTGCAAAATTAGTGCTTGTCATGACATAAGCCACGCCAGTAATGCAAATAAAACTCTGACAGTAGCTTAATTTATGATCAAACATGTGTTTGTTAAATCATATATCAATGATAGTGTACAGTTAGTGTCATGACAGCCCACATCTGAAAAATTGTTGGAAAGGTCACTGTCACTGTGTCAAAATAGATAACTATTTTCTATTGATTTTTTCAATGATGAAAAGTGTCACTTATCTGAATACATGTATCTTACACTTGTGAACATGTTGACTCAAACAACAATAAATTGTGGTTTCTCAAGAATACCCTGGATGAGTCTGATACTCTGAATTGCAAAATAATTATTGGAGGAAAGAAACCAACTTATAATTTCTGTCCTAAACATTTTTCATGAACAGAAGAAAATCTGTCCCATCAAGAGGGTACTTGATGATTTTCTCAGACTTAATTTGTTAGAATTGACAAGAACATCATTACCTTCAAAGATGCATTTAATAATTGTCTCAGACTTAAGCTGTTAGAATTGACAAGAAGAACATCAGTTCCTTAGATGATTTTCTTAGTCTTCATTTGTTAGAAGTGAACTGTTTGTTGTGTAAATTCTAACTTTTTGTTAAGTATATAAATTATCCTCTCTCAAGGACCTAAGTTATACATTTTTAATGGTCTGGCATGTTTTTTTCCTAAGTTTAGAAATGGTTCTATATTATTTAAGATACTTCAGTGATATTTATGTTAAGTTTGCTCCATTTGGATAGTCTTTATTAGTCTTTTGGTACTATCTTTGTTAGTTTTTTTAATTTAGGGAAAACATGACAGTTACGGTTTATTTGCAGGATTTCTGTGCAAGAAAACATTGATTTAATCAAGCTGCAACGTGAGGTCAAAGAAAAATCCACCAAACTGCTAACTTTGCAGGAGAAGTACAGTGTATTGGAAGAGGTACATTAGGTTATGATTTATATTGAACTTTGTTGTTTGTTTATTTGTTGTTTGTTTATGACGGTTTTTCATTTGGGAGTCATCTTAAAAACAGGACAAAAATGATTCAGTTTTAATCTTTGTTTTAATCCAGTTTTAATCCTTTATTTCATAATTTCTACACATAATGTTCATGTAGTTGTTAGTATTTTAAGCAGTGTGTCCTCTATGCTTTTGGACAAAATTCTGTTAAAAGTACAAAATGATTCTTAGAATGTCATTATGACATTTGCACAAATATTCATCAAAATAAAATAAATTTGATGATAAACTTATAAAAATTCAATTCTTAAATTTAACACCTTATTAAAATAACAGCATACATAGCTGTAAATATGCACTGCAGACAGTTTACAATGGGAGCATGGCAAGTTTAGGTGAAACTTCATGGGAATAATGTGTTCAGTGTCTTGTCATTTTCTTGTTTTACATTTTCAAGTGAAAGATTTTAATTAATTTGTCATAAAATTATGCCAGATATTAACAATAGTAATTCCCCGGCCACCACAAATGTAACTTAAAGGGAAGGACTTTGCCCTGTTTATGTGAGACACCAATAGGCTTTCCATTGCTATTTTGAAGTATGTTTATAAACTAAATAATTGTGCAGTTACTTTTTATGATAAAATTGAAAATACGGGATATGTGAGGGAATTTAATGAGAGATACCATTGAATGGTGGTCAGAAACTGGATAGAATCTTGACAATCTTTCAGTTTAACATTTGGAAATGCACATTTGAGTCACCTTACCCCAACCCAGCAGCTGAACTTATGTTTAGAGTTAAATATAGGTACTAAATCCAGCAATTTGATTGGACAAAATTTAACCTTTATGACATTTTGGTGAAATTGGGTCCTGAGGAACATTACAACTTTTAAGTTTTATAGCATATTGAAGTAACTGGTTACATAATACCATCATTCAAAGTATATCAGTTTGACTTATTTGTCACATTTCATTGACTTAAGTAACATTCTAGATCTGTACAGTTGAACGTGTTATCAAACATAGTCATCTAGTTTTTACCTCTCTGATATGCAGTTAGATCCCCAGCTTCAGTATAAGATGATTTGTCATCAGACTCATAAAATATTTTACTTGTATTAATATTAGAAAGCTTATGCTGAGCATGTAAACATTGGATCTTTAAATTGAGAATTAAAGTCAACCCTTTGCATAATGGACATTTTGAATCGGGCATTGAGATGCTTTCATTCATTATCTGTCAATTTTTAAGCTTTTACTGACTGCACCTGGTGAGGTTTTAAATGCTGGAAATCTTGTTTCCATATTTGGTAGTTCCTGAACTTGACATTTTGTTGCCACTACATAGCTACTCTTGTGTTTATGTGTCACAAAACTATTAGATACATACGTGCTTATTTTTCAGCGTACAAATCAATACTTTTTTACCTGGATGCCTGAGCTTTGTCTTATACTCTGAATTGACTTATATATGGATTATGCCATTGAAATTGTTTTAAGTACCGGTAATACTGTGATTTTGAGATGTAATTGACAAATTTGAAAACCATTCAAATAGCTATCCCAATTTTTGTTAGGTTTCCATGTCAATAAATTTTATAAACTAATATGACTGTTTTATATATGATAATTTATATCATTATTTTGTATGCATTTGTATGTGCATGTATTGTCTGATTTCGCCAACATGAAATAAAAGGAAACATTTTAAGACTTCACAATTCATGGGCCATGTAGTACTTATGGTCTATAGCTTATAGTGTACTGTACTTTTATAAAACATACCATTTGTTCCAACAATAAATGTGGCCAAATTTTCCTTTGCTCATATATTTTTTTACCATGCCTCATTCTTTTTGATCACATTGGATATTTGATTTACAAGTATTCTATTTGAAGCACTGAAGCGATTACATGTACATCTTTTGCATAGTTATTGTTGAAGCAACAAATGGATGTAATCCAGATTAACGACTAGAATGTTCAGGGAGTATTTAAATACTACCATAGATTTAAGCACATAACAATCAAATGCTCTCAAGAATGTCCCTATGTTAAAATTCAGGATAGAGATGGATTAGCAGATCATCAATGATCCATTTTTAGTTTGCATTTTAGCTGAAAGCAAAATATAATGGTAACACATTATCTGTATTCATTGTTATGTATAACTATGTTTTTTGTAACTCCTGGTACATGATTTTATCTAATCTTTATAAATTTTTTCATGGCTGCAATGTATACAGAATATCTTTAGTTAGTTCTGTCTATGTATCTTAAGAACGTAGTTGTTGCATAGGACCTGTAAATAAATGTTTTCATATGTGTTGACAATTATTAATAATAATTTTAATAATAGGACTTAAATGGTGCTTATGGGTTAATTTCTCAGTGGTTGATGGGGTTTCATTGTTTCTATAATAATTCTATAACTTTCCATTAGTTGGGCTAGGTCACTTGAATAGGCCAAAGCAGTGCAAAATGAGTAGTATATTCTGTCACGTGGGGTCTATTGTGAATACAGTCATAATATATGGTGTATATATGGAGAGAATTCAGTAATCACTTTCATTCACATTTATAGTGTTCCTGTTGCAAGTCTGCAGACATGTTTTATGTTGTACTTATATATTTTTCGAGAAGAAAAATATTTGTTTGGACTGTTCACTGGAAAGAGAAAGTGCTCATTACTTGGACTATAACATTATTCTGGAACTGTTGTAAATCATTTGAAGGAATTCTGGACAATGCCATCTTGACAATGTAGTGATTCATGGAGGACCAGTACATTTCCAGTTTTCAAATTTATAAGGAACTTTTCATTCATTTAGGACTTTTATAGACCTTTATAAGGACTTGGTTTAGATTCACTTCATAATACTCTAAGTTCCTTATAACTTTGATAATTAAATTGTTTCTTGAGTTTTACAAAAACTTGTTTGTTTTGCTTCTTTTATTTTACTTAGTTTTTGATGAGAGAGTCGTAACATCATTCATTACAAGCTGTTATTTTGGCATCACTTTTTGATTATAGTTGATGGTCTTTGGTTTCCAAGCCACTTAACAGTTTAAACCATGGTAATGGCTTTGGGTAATAGGCAATGCCATTACTTCTTTATTCTCTATCCTTAATCCTCATAAATTATCAGTTTTACAATCTTTATTGGATTTAAAACCAAAGGAAATTATGCCTCACTTTCCTGTTGATGTAATTAATGAATGTTTTCTGAGGGCACTGTTTTCATTTTTGTAAAACTTGTACATTTCTTATCTTCCTTTGCTTTACATGATTGATTGCAATACTGGTAATTTTCATGGACATGTGGTGTCAGAGAATAACTTGCCTCCATGTGAACCCCATATGTTGGTGAATTACCATGCAAAACATTGACTAGTTATATCAAAAAGGAAGGAGTGGACCAGATTTAGTATTGAACATGTTGGAATATCCCAATATCACTTAAAAGTGTACACAACAGACATACTTGTGGAGTTTTGCTCTTTAATTCTAATCAAAGAAGTACACAGTGAATGAAAAGGGGGAAAAGCATGTGAGCATTTGTGACTGCAATTTTCCATTTAATCTAGAACATCACCATATAGTGATACCATCAATATTCATGAAACTAGCCAAGGTGTTGATCTGCCTTCATCTCATTCCCTGACTTATTTATGGATGAAGGATGGAATATTTAGAAACTCAGCAATTTTGACTTATAGTCCACATTGACTTAGAGGTTGAAAAGTATCTTACATAAGTGTTAATTTTCTGCTATTACATTCAGTTGTAATTCATATCATTTGTGCCATAAACATGACTGGAGCCGCTGTGCTGATATTGGGAATAAGTTTTATCTTTAAGCATTAAAAATTATGGATTACACATGTTTATTGAAACAAAAATATTAGAACTGTTGATAAGAATTGAATAAATTGAGTGTTTTACTCCTTGGTTTGGAACTAATTGCAATTTTTGAAATAGTGTGTTCTCTGAACATTGCAGTGATAACAGACTGAGTCTTAATCATGTAAATGTTAATATTGCCTTTGAGATTGTGTGAAATGGGTTAGTGATTAAGACTAAAACAAGGGTTCATTGACTACATGGTACTCTTTGAATTAATGTTCATTAAATGAACAAGTACTGTCATTTCATACATAGATTGTAGATTGGTCTGTGCTTACAACTAGAGAAATATGCTGGCAACTTTGGACAGAATGCTTAAAATTGTAATTTGAACACATTTTTCATAATTTCTTAATGCATTATTTGGAGATATTTTTGCATAATATATATAATTATGCAGCTTATGTAGAGCTCTGTATTAAGGAGTCAATCATTATGTTCTTGTATACTCCCCCTAAAACATCTGTTATGAAAATGCCAGAACAGAAATGATCCATCTGTTTGAGAATCTTGGAGAAATCACTGGACATCTGTCCTCGGGCACAGCAGATTAAATACAGGCTTTCTTAGCCTTTATGCTTTTGTTTTACCTGCATTTGAAGGAGCTGTTTTGGCTCAGTGGTTAAGGAGTTGGACTCTTTGATTTCCACGTTTGGCCACTGTAGTTTGTCTTAATCAAGGCACTTTACTCACAGCATGATATACCAAACATTCTTGCTTGCAAGTCAAGTCCAACTGCAAACTTCACAGGCCCTGATTTTCTGTTGCATAAAGCACTAGCATATCTGGTTCTATGCAGTTTTTTTTAGTTGTGATCAGTAGAACAAACAACATAGATCCTGGTCATCTGGAGCATTATGGGAAGGCAGATGAGAGTCTAAGTTGTTTGCATTTTGGTTAACCTTGAAAGCATGTATAAACAGTAATTTTAAAGAAGTATTGCCATGACATATAACACCAACACCATACCAGACCATTCAATTGGTATATAGCTGCATTTCCTTGGCAAAGAAATAAAAACTTAAGATAACGGCATGATTTTGTGACTGTACACCAGCCATGAGAAACAGGTGCATGGAATCAGAATGGGGATGAAAAAGCTTGGGCAGAAAATTTAGCATTTAATTAAGGTGTGGTGTGCATTGAAACAATTAATCATCTAAATAATGTGGGGTGTTTTCCAGTACATTTGTCATCATCCACTCTTATATTGATTTGAACAATCTAGTGAAGAAGTTACCTTGGCACTTGGCACTTGAGGGCTGGTAAAACAAAGTGTGAAACATACACTCCCTGCCCAAATAATGCTTCAAAATAGTTTGTGCTTCTTGTTTACCTAGAAAAGTGTTGTAGACGCAATCAAAGAATCAAGACAATCAACTGAACAGAGTGCAAATTTACCTTTAATGAAAATGAGTTTCCTTATCAGAACCCCACATTATCAAATGTAAATAATGCTTGTTTTATTGCCAGACTGAACAATCTGGGTGAATTTTGGAGGTGAGGCATTTACATGTTACTTGTTGGAAGAAAACAAGTTCATAATATTACTTATAAATCAGTTCAGTCTTGGATAGCAGTTTTAATGCTCTGTTGCAGCATCAGTTCTGTCTTGTATTCTATCAGATTGCATTTATTTCTGCCAATAAATTGCAAGTATTCTAAAATATAAGTTTTGAATTACAGAATTTGCGGACAATAAAGCGCAGTCATGACAATGTGTTGGTGGAGATGGAAAACTTGAATATCCAGTTAAAAGAAGAACAGAATAAAAATTTAGAACTTCATAATGAACTAAAACTGGGCTCAGCAAATCAGAGGAAGATGATAGAGGTATATGTCACTGGCTAGATTGTTTTTCATGAAATCATTTTTATGTGTTTAGAGGGCATCACGTTTTTTGTACATAAGTTAGCATCATTTAGTTTGCTATCCCACACATTTATTACATCAGATTTGACATTTAACTTTTACATAGATTGGTCAGGGTTTACTCTGATCATATCACCCCATGTTCACTATTTTTGTTCAGTATTTTTATAAGTTGTGGATATGCCCTATTGAAAACATGAAATTCATTGATACTGGATGATAGAGGCATGGCATGAGTTGGTATAGTTAAATGATTTTGTATTTGAAACATATAATTTATTTCCTCATGCATAATTATTGTGTTTTTGTTTAGTTATCTGTCGTCCTCCAGTATGTAATACACATAATATATAGCCAGGGCAATTACTGATCAGATAAAAGTCAAAGAATTTTCAGGAAAATCAGGGAAAGGTCAGGGATATGCTAATATAGGTCAGGGGAAATGAAAGTTTAGTCAAAGTCAAGGAATTTTGTCAGGAAAATTATAATTCAGATGAAAATGTGTGGAATTGTGTTGTTTGATACTCATGACTAGGATTGTATTCTTATCCATGATTTAATATGAGCTTCAGTGCAAAATATTTGGGGTAACCCCAGAATTTATTGTCATTTTGACATGAATTGAACAAAATATGTAAGAGCTGTCCTAATGCAGTTATTTTCCAATGCTGTTGACTCTTGGTTACCTTGCATTGCAATGCTATAAAGTAACAAGAATTAGAAAACAAAGGAGCAATGTGTCTGATCTCTTGTTGTCATTACTATATACTGCTGTTCATCAACAGCAGGAGAATGGCTTTTACATCTCACTGAAGTAATCCATAAACAATATTGTTATGGATCGTCATTTAATAAGTCAGTCACACTGTCACAAAAAAACACTGTAAAGCTCATTCATTTTAAAACAAGTTCCGAAGCCATTGTATGTTTCTTTTTTATCCAATATTATCAATCAGTACATCCAGAAACAAAGATCAGAGACCTTTGATCATGTGGTCTTATTATCTTATGATGGAAAAGAAACCATAGCATTTTATATCATAAATGTGAAGGTCATTGAGTAAGTGAATTAGATTCTTGCATAGTATGTTTTTGTGTTTGTACAGTTTCTGCCTTTTTTAAAATACATTTTTGATTCTGTATGCTGTATTCTTGGATACATTTAGATTTTTTTATCAATGATGTATGTCAGCAACTTGTCAGTGTTACAGAATTTTTTATACTCTTGCAAAAGGGAGTGAATTCTGGTTTCTATTGCAACCAGGAAATGGTAAAAGATTAACACCAAATTCCAGCTTAAATGTTTTGTGTTATGATAAATGTTTCATTATACATGTATCTTTATTTTTTAAATTATGTATGCAAACATGGTTTACTAAATGCATTTACCATTTATATTTATTATGAATGTCAAAAACTTCATTTTTCAGCCAACAGCTGTTATTATTTTCATTTCCCCACTGATCACCTAATTTCCCAAAAGATAACCTCACTAATTTGATCTCCTCTGTGGGCCTCTTGCAGTTAATTTGGCTTTGACTAGAATCACCTGGATAGTTAATTTTCTCATAAATCCCTTCTCAGCTTGTTCTTAGTCAAACCTCATGCCATATTTAATTAGCACATGGGTTTTGGTGTGATGTGACTGTGGCTGTCATATTCAAAACAGGAATGAAATGTTTATTTACTTATGTTAACTGGAATAAAACCTGTGACTTAAACAATGGTTCCCTTGAACATGACAAGTATCACAATTGTAATGCTACTGGATAAATAAGATTACAATCATCATGTAAAGCCCACCCCCTTTCCATTGCCAGCATAACATGCCAAAGAAATTTTGCACTGAATACTTGCGATCTTATGTACTGACATAACATTATTGTTTCATCAGTCTCTCTTCTCTCATGCCATATGCACATATTCACTCATAACAGCAGAAGAGTATTTGAGTTTGTTAATTTTAAATATGTTGATGTTGTTTGCTTTAAATAATCTCTTAGCTGACCTATGTGAAACAGAGGTAAGCTATTGTACTACCCTTGGTGTTGGTTGCATTTAGATTAAGTTTTGCACACTGCATGAATACTTTTTTACCTGAAATCATGAAACTTGGTGAGGGAATGCATCATGATAAGTAGTACTACAGCCTCATAGAAAAGTAAGTCACTATTACTTGTATTGTGTGCTTCACTGATGTTTATAAACTTGTGTGTTTTAAGTCTCAAGCTGTGTACATGCAGGAGTCATCAAACTGTATCATTTTATGCATGTCTGTTAGTGCCATACCCTTACCAGAAGAGAATATCACTGCGATCTATATTTCACATTTTACTGACTTAGGTTTTGATTTTGCATGAGCTCATGATCAGATAGGTTTTTGCACCCTGTGTATGTCAGCTGCTAGAACAAGATTCATGAAACGTTTTGAGGGATGCATTGTGATTACACCCTCATCATGAAGTAGGTAACTGTGACCTATCATTCATGCTTCAATGACTGGATCAGTTTTGTATTTTAAGATATTTCTCTAGCTCTATTCATGCTAGAATCATGAAGTAAGATGACTGTATGCATCTTAATAAGTTCCACACCATTACAGTGAAAGAAGGTTATAGTAACCTACATTTCACATTTATTGTCTAGGTTAAGCTTTTCATTTATCTCACAATAAATTGGTTTTTAGTGAGGGGGATGCATCTTTGTTTGTGCTACACCCTCATCACAAAAGTAAGTCACTGTGACCCATATTTCATACATCACTCTCGCGTTCACTCTCAAGCACTGTTCATGGCAGAGAGGCGGCCAAATTATTAATATTTTACAGACTACCCACCTTGTTGCTCTTGATTGGCCTTACTTCAAGAATGGCCACACAGTTAGCTGTGTGTGGCATATTTTCTCAGCACTGTCTGCGATGCTGATTCAGCTAGTTTGGCTGTGGCATATTTTCTCAACACTGTCTGCGGTGCAGACTCAGCTAGTTTGGCAGTGGCATATTTTCTCTACTGCTTGAAATGCTGATTCAGCTAGTTTGGCTGTGGCATATATTTTCTACACTGAGATGCTGATTCAGCAAGTTTGGCTCCAACTAGAGATGGCAACTTTAACACTGTTACCCAGTGTTTGAGGACAAATCACAAAGGGCCAAGGTCTGAACTACATACAACTACCCAAAAATTTGACATTGGGTGGAATAAAAAGGTTCACAAGGGACCCAAGAATAGATGACATCAGCTGGCTGTGGACAATACACAAAAATCAATTTTTGATGGATTGCCATGAAATGCTGGAAAAGATCATTAAACAACCAGTTGTTCTGAAAGACAGAGCATGACATTTGCAGCAGTGGCAATTACCTCATCGTTCATACTGGTCACACCTGGCCTAAATAATACCACTTTCTGGACAGTAATTAGGTCTGTATCTACAAGAGGTATGCCTGGGAAGCATTCAAGAAACCACTCAGGATGAGTCAAAGGCTGTTCAGCTGCTCTTTTTTCACCAACAAACCGGTGCAACACATGGAAAGGGTTTTAGTCAGAACTGAGTGGCTGTGGTAATGGTCAGTTAAAACCCATATTTGCTAGCATGTCTGGTGACATTAAAAAATCCTGTGATGAACCTGACCACAGTGGAGTGTTATATCTTGATGACTCTTGCCTTTAATAAGCTGATATAAAAAGCTAAATTGACAATGTTCTCATATTGCCGCTGATTCAGAAATATAACAATTAGATTCCTTCCATTCATTTTGAATTGTTCCCTTATTCATCAATTATATTAAATTTAAAAAGTGGGAGCCACAGTATTTCATTTGGTAGAGCATCAGACTCCTAATCTAAGGGTCATGGTCTGATACTTGCCCAGGTCAGCCTTGGTAAACTGCCTAGGTGTGCTCATGGAAAAGGCACTTAGCTCCCATAGCCTCAGGATGATATAGGCAATAATGTGTTAAAAGTGTCATTAAAACCCACAATAACAAAGGGAAAATATCTTATATTTAATAAAGTATAAGCTTTCTCCTATCAGTCAGAATATTTGTGAAAAAGATTGGATTTGGAATATTGAATGAAATTATTGGTTCTCTGCATGGGCTTTTTGGTTTCATTACAGCTACAAGAACAGGTTGGATACTTGCAGAAGGAGATTGCTATTCTGAAAGAAGCCAATGAAAAGCTTGTCAGCAGGTATAGATTTTGTACAATAGACTGTTATACAGAACTTTTTGGAAATCAAACCTGTACTTGCACTCTGGTTTAAGTCAGTCTGATATTTAGAGTATCAATCAAATATTTGGGTTTCAAGAAAAACAGTATGGGAGCAGAAGTTTCAGTGGTAAAGGTCTGTACTGAAGAATGACCATTCTCGGATCCTATTTAAAAATATATATTAATAAATTTTAAGACCATGTCTTCAAGTGTAATTCAGAATACAAAAAAATACTTTACAGTCATGTTGTTTTGTAGACTTATATTTCTTACAAAAATTGATCATTAAATGTAGGCTGATATATTGGGAATTGCAGAATATATGCCCAGACCAGCAAATTCAAACTTGAAAATATATATGTAGAAATTTGAATAGATCATTATGTCATTAATTTAAATATCCAGACCCTTTAATTTTCTGGACACCACATTATCATAATTAATAATAATTTTCAAAAGTACATTAAATTTTCATTCATCAACTATGGTTTTTTTTCTAAAGTCACAGAAGAGAAATAAGTTTGAATATAAACTAGGTAATGTTTTATTTGTATTCAGAAATGATGACCATACTATATATAGCATCAAAAAAGTTTATTGGAGAACTAATTCTAACTTAAATTTGTTTTGGTTCTAAATTTTATCTTGTTAAATGATTATCAGTGTGTAATGCTTGATGTTGCTTGCTGATCAAGATCATGGTGAATTCTTCCTACATAATGTTTATAATAAGAAAACTCAAATTCAGTTTTTAAACTCTACTTATTCCAGTTGGATAGGGGTAGTTAAACTTTACAATAGTATGCAAAAGTCTGCAAAATATGTGTGCTATTCTGGATTGGGGCCAGGATGGAGTAAAATGATTGAATAGGCAGTGCAGATATTTATTATGGCATGTAATTGGTTGTCAATAGATGTACACTTCGTGTGACCTGGCAATGTTTTCAAGTTGTCTTCAACAGACCTTTAATTCTTAAATTTGTTATTTTAATCAGTGAGTCAACATACCAACATGTCAGTCTCTATTCCATTTATTATATTAAATTAGTTGAAACTTTTTAAGTAATGATAAACCAGTTGTTGGTCAGACATGAAAACTCATGCACATCTGACAGAAAATATAATGGAACAGTGTTTCAAGTATATACAACTTGAAAGGCATCACATGTATGTGAACTAGGGTTACCTGTTAATCAGGGGGACACATTTTTTTATGTGGCGTAGTGTGTTACTTCATGTGGGCTGGCTCCAGCTGCAATTTACTGCAAAGAGATGGCATTTTGTTGCTATAAGGGTAGTGTCTGCCTCTAAGTAAGAGAACCACAGTATGTATGAAATTGAACTTCAGTTGCACACCACTTTCGAATTGTATTCCTGGCATTATTGTACTTTAAATATATGAGGAACAGACCTTCAGGCTGTTTAAAATATCTGTATTCATCTTTGTTTACTCTTACCTATAGGGGTTGTGATGGAGTAATGCATTTTTTATATCATTAATGCTGTTCATTTTAAATTGGTAGAGTGATTCAAACAAACAGGAGGGTAAGTGAATACTGTAGTAACTGAGGTTACATATGAGTAAGCACCATTTCAAAAGTGTTGTGTTATAGTATTAATTTAATGCGAGTGTATTTTGCACTTTACAATACAATTTTCTAGTGCCTTTGACCTTGAGAAGGAGCGTGAATGGCGTCAGAGAGAGAATGCCCTCAAGGTCCAGATAGCTCAGCTGGAGGCCACACTGAAAGCCGATCTTGGGGAGAAGGGAGGCATCATAGATAGATATGCCAGAGAAAAGGGTGAGAAAAACATGTTAAGATTTAATTTGATAGGTATATCTGTGAGACATTAATGTTGCAGTCGCTATACAATCCAAAGGATGGCGTTGGGTCTTTTAGCTGATAATTTTACTGATTCAGGAAATTTTACAAGGTATCAGGAGATCTCACGCTGTGCTCCCACTGAGAACAAATAAATGTTGAATTAGTAAAACAGCATTTTCACAATTAAATTATAAATGAAAGGGATGTAGCTGCATTGCTGCACCATAACCTAATTCTTAAAAAAAATTCTGAAAAGGTACTGAAAATATTTTGGTTTTCTTCTTGATATACTCTGGCCAAAACATTACAAACATGTCCCTTGCAAAGGTTTAAAGTTGATGAGTTGCCATAGAAGGGTGTACTGTGTACATATGTTGAACTTTGTACAGTTGTTGTTGACTTAATGGAGATGGGCATAATACAGTATGAGTTTGATGAGTGAATTTCTGAAAGATTACCATGTTTTCAGTTTTGTCATTGTATTTGTTGAGCCCATTTTGGCAAAAATTGACATAATAATCAGTTTATTGTCATGGTGCATGTCCATCCACACTCTACATCAAACTCAGCATGAAGACCACAAGAGCATAGTGGATTTCCTGTTGTCTGTTATCCATCATCCATCATCTGTTGTGTGTCATCCTTTCATTACATTTGTTATTGCTACTCCTAAGCTACTTGGAGGACTGCCATGAAACATGAAACACATTCATCCAGAAGTCTACCAAAACATCAAGTATGACCACCACAGTGGCCATCTTGAAAATCTTATTCCTACTCCTCCTGTGTGGATAATCATGCCAGCATTAAGATACTTATTATGATGTCTAGTTAGTCTTAAATGAAAATGGTGTCAATTTGAAGTCCAATATAGCTGCCACAGCAGCAATCTTAAAAATCTTGTTATAGCTGCTTTTTCACCAGAAGACATATGATGTCTAGTTGGTCTTAAATGAAAATGGTGCCACTTAGAAATCCCATATGGCTGCCACAATGGCCATCTTGAAAATCTTGTTATTGCTGCTCCACCTGTATAGATGGTCTTATCGACTGAGAGACTTCTTATGTCTAATGGTTCAAAATGACATCGAATATAGACACCACAACAGCTGTCTTGAAAGTTTTGTTATTTTTACATTTCCTGAACAGAAAGCCATATTATTATAGGGTTTTCACCAGAAGTTTTGTATGGTATCTGCTTTCAAATGGAACTTGTGCTAATCTGACATCAGGTGTAATTGCCACAGTGGCCATCGTGATAAACTTACTGCTACTCCTCCTAGATGGACATTGGGTTTTTACCTGAAGACTTCTTATGATATCTAGTTGGTTCTAAATGAAAATGATGCTGATCTGATATCCAATATGGCCACTACAACAGCCATCTTGAAAATCTTGTTTTTGCTACTCCTGAATGGAAAGACATATTAAAATGGAAATGTTCACCAGAAGACTACATATGGTGTCCAGTTAGTACTAAATGAAAGTGGTACCAGTCTGACAGACATTATAGCTACTACAGTGGCCATTTTGAAAATGTTATCATTAGACATCCAGAATGGATTATCTTATTAACATGGGGTTTTCACTAAAAGACTTTTTATTTTGTCTAGTAAATGAAAATGGTGCCCCTGGACATCCAGTATTACCACCATGGCACCCATCCTGAAAATCTTTTTTCTGCTACTTGTCCTAAGTGGATATTGACATGGGTTTTCACTAATAGACTTTTTTATGATATCTAATTGCTCCTGAACGAAAATGGTACCCCTCCAACATTCATTATGGCCACCATTGCAGTCATCTTAATAATCTTGTTATAGCTACTTGTCTTAAATAGATGGTCTTACTGGAAGAGATCTTATGATATCTAGTTTCCTCTAAATGAAGATGGTGCTGATCTGACATCCAGTAAGGCTGTCTCATCACCATCTATAAAGATCTTACTATCACTACTCCTGATTGGATAGACATATCAAGATGGGGTTTCAATGAAAGACTTCTTAAGATGTCTAGTTCATCCTAAATGATAATGGTGCTAGTGTCAAACGTCCACTATGGTGGCTATCTTGAAAATGAATACATCTGATGAATACTTTGAATTATAACACTTTAAAGACTGATTTTTATCCAAAAAATATTACTTATAGATTTAACCAAACTTAGCATGGGATTATGGTTTGATGTTGTCTGAGACAAGTTCATTGATCCTTTGTCCATGATAGCAAGTTCAAGGTCAAATGCCATGATAAAGAATTTTCTGTTTGTACAAGTAGCTTGTGAGCATATCAATTCAAACATAAGAAAATTGTTGTGTTATCAAATTTTGTTTGATGTTCAATTTCTCAAGAATATCAAAGATTTATCAACACTCAGCAGTTAAAAAGAAAAAATGGTCTTATCTTGGACTCCTGAAAACTCTTTTAGGCCAGAAGAGCATCAGCCCAATCAAGAGACTCTTGTGATTTGCATATTTCTGTCTTCCAGAGATGCATGAAAAGCTACAAGATGAGTTTAGAGAACTCCAGCTGCAGCATTTCCAAGTGAAAGAACAGTATGATGATCTAATGGAGAAGATGAAATTTTTCACCAAGGTAGGGCTTCCATAGCAAGAGACACAAATGCACATTTAATATATTTTACAAACTTTTTGATAAAGGGTTAGAAGTTTTTAAATCCTTAAAACATATCTTCAGAGTTATGGCTAGGGTATCCAGAGTACTGCTTGTCCTTGAAATTAGGTCTGCGGTGAGGTGAGCTCAGGCAGTGGATTGTTTTTATTTCCTAGTGTCATGGTTCTTTTGAATGTTTTTTTCCCCACTTGGCCATATTTAATTCTTAGCATCTTGTGGCTTCAGGGCATCACCATACCACCTCATTTGACGTTGGGAATTGGAAGCAGCATGCATCATCAGACATCACATAGACACAGAAGAGTTTTTAACTAGAGTTGCAAGCATCTGTTTTATGAGGTCTATATGCAAGTTATTTCCCTTTCCATCTCATCCAGCAGATCATATTGTTCTGGTCTAGATTCTTGAGTGATTATCAGAAACAATTCACCATTATATTATTTTTCAATATACTTCTGTTATTTATTTTAATATGATGAAATGTACAATTTGAAGACTAAATTTGCTGTATATACCTAAAAATCCATCTGGCCAGACAGACTGTCTACCGATTTTTTTTGTGCCAGTCCACATTGAAATTAGCTGGCATTGAACTAGTGGACTGGTTATAATTTCACTATGCAGTTTCTGGTGAGTGCAGAGATGATCTGTAATGACACTTGCATCACTTGCCCCCCACTGAATTATTGAGAACAGTAAAGATTACATTTTATTTAGACTGTATTCTGTTTAATGGATTTTTCAGTTGGAAGCTTGGTGTGTGAACTTTCAGTGGGGTGCTAGGCATTTTTTGATAATAAAAGGTCACTGTGATCTACATTTCACATTTTACATACTTAAGGTTGCAAGTTTATCTCTCATGACCACTGGATGCTTTTTCACCCTGTATACACAGTGTTTTATGTGGCTCATAAAACTTGGTGAGGGGATGCATCTTAATGAGTGCTATACTCTCGTCGCAAAAATAGGTTATAGTGACCAATAATTCACACTTCATTGATTTTGGTTAAGTATTATATTTTCAGAGTTTTTTTTCCCAAGCACTGTTCATGCTAACTTAATGAAACTGGATTGAATACATCTTAACAGAAGGTCACCATGACCTTCATTTCACATTTTACAAGCTTTGGTTTAAGTTTTTGCACTTGTGACCTTATAGATTTTTTGTATACTGTGGATGTACTATCCTATCTAGAAGTATTGGAGTTGATGAAGTAATGCATCTTGCTTAGTACTACATCCTTATTGCAGATGTAGGTCATTATGGCCCATATTTTATGTTTCATTAGTTTAGGTAGTTTTTTTTATTTGATTTCATCAGCCTTATAAGAAAGTAGCTCATAGTACCCAATATTTCATCTTTTTTGTGACTTTGGTTAAGTTTTTTGTTTAGCTTATGACCCATGAACTTTATGGATGATATGTGCATAATATCCAACCTAGAATCATGAAATTTGATGAGACAATGCATCTTGATATTACTTGACCCGTATTATAATAGGAGATCGCAGTGACCAATATTTCAAACTTCAGTGACTTTGCTGAAATTTTGTAGTTATAGTTCAGTCATCATTTATGTTTGAATCATGAAACCTGATATTTGGATGCAATTTTACAACCAAAGAAGGTTACTTTAACCCACATTTTATACTTTATTAACATTGATGAGGTATTTGTATTTAGCTCATAACCATGTGGATCTTTCCCAGTCTACACAGAAGATTCTTTCTTACTTGTTCCATTGGAGTAGGAATAAATGTTTATTTGGTGGTTGACTTGCATATTAATGACTATGCATAATATATTGTGAAGGTTGATCATCAAATAGGTTAACTGCATATTGTACACATGAATAATTAGGTGTTAGAAGAGTGCATTTCATGTTAGACCACAGCTGTTGTGGCTGATCAAGGTAATTACAGAATTAGATCCATTATTGTACCAGTAATGTTGGTCGTATTGACTGTTACTCCATTGTTACCAAAAGCCTGTGACTTCCACCCAGTAAAATGCAGGTTACTGGGTATACAATGATAAATGCTTTTGAAGCAGCTTTTATGAACAATGATTTGAAATTTAAAACAAGAACAAAAATTGTATCTGGTTTTATAAATTCATTATAGTTACCTATAATTTGATATAAAAGGATTGTTCTTTTTAATTGTTTTATATCTTTTATGCCATGTCAACATGATCAATACTTTGTAGGTCAAGGTCAGTTTAGTATGAATTTATTTTCTGCTTGATAATTAATGTTTTCATTGGCTGCTAACGAATACAGCAAATTTCATAGATCAAGCTATATAATCATAGGTTACATTCTAGTTAAAATTTATTGTTAAGTGACATGGACTTGTGCAGTGGGCATACATTTTTGTCTCATAATCACATTAAAACTGGTTGAATGAAGAAGATACTAGTTTTCACAGTTTTGTAATTAATAAAATCAATTTGAACTGATTTATACTTTATTAAATGGACTTTTTGTTCAAGATTTATCTAAACTTGCTATAAATGATAAGTGGGGTTGGAAATATGCATATCACCGTCCTTTTTATAATGCCAGTTTTGTCTGTGGATGAATATTGGCATGATAAGAAGTGTGGATTGTATCAGCACATCAGCAGATGAGATGCAAGGTTCTACAGAATGCTTGTTATTTATAGCTTTATCTTGACTATAGGAAATAGATGCAAATAGCTACTTGCCATTGATTGTTATTTAAAATTGTATCAAAGTCTTAACATTCTGTCTGTAGCTTCACTTGATCTCTTCCTTAAGATTTATGGATTTTCCTGACCCCCACATGCATATACCTTCAATGAATGTGATGTTGTTTACTTACAGGAGAGTGCTATAGACTTCTCAGAGATCGAGGAGGCACTAGTGTTGATCAAACAGAAGAAGCAAAAGGAGATGAAACCACCAGACTTCCTACATCTAGTGGATGAAGAAAAAGACAAAGGTAGTTATTTTTCTATGATTGTATTAGAACTCTTTAATGTATTAGCCTTTAGCTGACTTGGCATAGGTGTGTGTGTGTGTGTGTGTGTGTGTGTGTGTGTGTGTGTGAGCCAAGAAACTTGTTCATAAAGGATACTCAATTTGCATGCTCCAGTTACACTCACTTTTGTAACTTTTTATTATTTTATGTACAGTGTTTCAAAATGCTGGGATTTTAATCAGATGTAGAGATAGGAAATAGGTGAAAGGATGAAACACAGTTTTCAGTTATTTTTTTAAAAATATATACCTTTTATTCATGACAAAAAGCCCAGATGAGGAATTCCTTCAGTTGGAGGAAATCAACAGGTTTGCCACAGTAAAACACAGCTCTTGCCAGGAAAATTGAAGATATTATATTTCGTATGAATCCTTCATGACTACTGAATGTTTAGTCAAAAAAAAAATTCAGTTGTCCAGACAAGCACAGAAATCTACAAAAGATGAGCAGGAACTGGTTCAGGTCCCTTTTGTCCTTTATAAACAAGTGCTCTTTACATGGAGGTGTCTTTACAAGTAGTTAATACATACTCTCAGAGGTGGAAGAGAAAAGAAAACCTGGAGAAAGCACTGACTGAAATTAACAACCTTACAGCTGACCTTCCATGTACTTTAATCAGGAATAGAACCTGGAATTGTGGAAGTGCACAGCTTGTGTCTTAATGCTGTGTTTTCCAAGGCCCTGAAGTTTTAGTTGATACACTTACCTCAAAATGTGAACAATGTTTCTTTACAGAAGCTCACAGGAGGCTGATTGAACTTCAGGCAGAATATGCAGAGACAGTGCATGAACTTGAGAAAACTCGAAACATGCTTGTTGTGCAGCACAAGATAAACAAGGACTACCAACAAGAGGTAATGCTAGAACCACATATTTAACACAGGGTACCAACAAGAGGTAATCCTAGAACCACTTATTTAACACAGGGTACCAACAAGAGGTAATCCTAGAACCACTTATTTAACACAGGGTACCAACAAGAGGTAATGCTATAACCACATATTTAACACAGGGTATCAACAAGAGGTAATGCTAGAACCACATATTTAACACAGGGTACCAACAAGAGGTAATGCTAGAACCACATATTTAACACAGGGTACCAACAAGAGGTAATGCTAGAACCACATATTTAACACAGGGTACCAACAAGAGGTAATCCTAGAACCACTTATTTAACACAGGGTACCAACAAGAGGTAATGCTATAACCACATATTTAACACAGGGTATCAACAAGAGGTAATGCTAGAACCACATATTTAACACAGGGTACCAACAAGAGGTAATGCTAGAACCACATATTTAACACAGGGTACCAACAAGAGGTAATGCTAGAACCACATATTTAACACAGGGTACCAACAAGAAATAATGCTAGAACCACATATTTAACACAGGGTACCAACAAGAAATAATGCTAGAACCACATATTTAACACAGGGTACCAACAAGAGGTAATCCTAGAACCACGTATTTTACAAGGGCTACCAACAAGAAATAATGCTAGAACCACATATTTAACACAGGGTACCAACAAGAGGTAATCCTAGAACCACATATTTAACACAGGGTACCAACAAGAGGTAATCCTAGAACCACATATTTAACACAGGGTACCAACAAGAGGTAATCCTAGAACCACGTATTTTACAAGGGCTACCAACAAGAAATAATGCTAGAACCACATATTTAACAAGGGCTGCCAAAAGGAAGTAATGCTAAAACCACATAGTTTACAAGGGTTACCAACAAGAATTAATGCTAAAACCACATATTTTACAAGGGTCACCAACAAGAAGTAATGCTATAACCACATGTTTAACAATGGTTACCAACAATAGGTAATGCTAGTAATGCTAGAACTGCATATTTAACAAGGGTCACCAACAAGAAGTAATGCTAGAACCACATATTTAACAAGGGCTACCAAAAGGAAGTAATGCTAAAACCATATATTTAACAAGGGCTACCAACAAGAAGTAATGCTAAAACCATGTATTTAACAAGGGTCAGCAACAAGAAGTACAGGGTTCCCACACTACCGGGAAATCAAGAAAAAATCGGGAGAAATGATAATTTTTTCCCAACCGTGAATTTTGAAAATATTGATGAATGTCAGGAAAAACCCGGGAATTTTCCAACACCAGTTGACACTCGAAGCAGGTAATTGAGTCGTAACTGAACTAATTCTGAGTTAAATTTATTGAGTTCTGACCAGAATATTCGGAGGTTACAGTACGGATCTTTTGCTGTACACATGTGTTGAGTCTATCCAAACAATCAGGGCATTAGATTCATCTAGTAGATTTTTTCCACAGACTGCTTGATATCCGTATTTTTCCTTACTTGGAAGGTATGAAAACCAGTCTAGCATCGCATAGGCCAACATGGTGGTGGCAAAGTTTAACCGTTTACCAAATGGCCCTTTGTTAAATTGAGTTTTACTTGCATGAAATCCATATGAAAATTACTTATTTTCTCAGAAATTGAGAGTATTAAAATGCTTATGTCTTTAATCTGCTGAAAGACAAGACAAAACTACGGCATTCATGAAATTTAACCTGGTACTCGGATTTGCATTGCTAGTCGCACGAGTACGCAAATCTCACAACCCACATTTTCAAATGTTATAGAAAAAAATAAAAGTTGTATACTGGTTGTAATAAAAAAAAACACAAAAACGAAAGAACACAAAATTCTCTACATTTATTCCGCGAACAACTACCGGGGTTTTGTTGTATCACTTGATTGATGAATCTGATTGGTGATTAGTGATCACATGATTGGTTGATGAATCTGATTGGCCAGATTGCTGAAACAGCACCAGGTTTCTTCTTGTTGTTCTCAAAATAAATACATTGAGAATTATATGTTGTTGTTGTTGTGGGACTTAACGCCATTTTTCAGCACACGATAGGCTATACATGGCGGCCAGTTTTAATGGTGGAGGAAGAAACCGGGAAATCCCCGGAAAGAACCACCGACCCACGAGAAGCTACTGGCAAGCTTTCTCACATATCCACATTCGCCGAATCCTAGACTCGAACCCACGCAGACAGAGGTGAGATGGTAGTGATCCGTAACGGAGAGCGCTTTAGACCACTCGGCCACTCGGGGCCCCTTGAGAATTATATGTTCTTTCTGGTTTTTACAAAAGGTATCTGACTTTCATTTAATATAATTTAATTTTTGTACAACAACATTAAAATCATGTGACTATTGGACTTCCCATGTAGTTGTTTCAATAAAATAATAAAATAGAGACAGTCACACATATATTGTTATAAAGGATATACAATTTATCAATTTTAAAAAAAATATTTTATACAATTTATATAGTGCATTGGTATTAAGGCAATTATGATACAAAGTATCTAACTTACGAATCCAGTAAGTTTCTTTTATGAGTCTATTCATGTCTCCATGCACAATATCTATTGGCATGAAAGAAAAATCAAGTAGAGAGTGCATACATTAAAATGCAGAACTAGCTGCACAGAATTATCGGCATTTGTGTTGTTTTTTATCCCAATCATGTAGTTATTTGAGATTTGTGAAGTTGTGTGACTAGTAATTCAAATGGCGAGCACAGGGTCAGGTTTCATCAATGCTGTAGTTGTGTCTGGTCTGTCAGTGGATGAAAGACATAAAGAATATAATACTTGCCATTTCTGACAAAATAAATCATTTTCCTATCGATTTCATGCAGGTATAAGTCATTATAATGTCATTTAAATTTGCTAGGCCCGCTGGCAAGCGACTACCATATGTTGCTACTGCACGGTGGTGGCAAATTCTAAATTTTTTATATGCAATTGCTCTGATCCCACACCCCAACCTAAATGTCCAAATGTGAAAAATGGGGTGGAATATTCGGAGGAAACTGGGATTAGAAAACGGACTGCTATTCATTTTAAGCCAAATTTATTGTCCAAAAATATCGAATCTCTGAGCTGGACTTTGGTGCGAAACTATTACACAGTGAGATGTAGCTTGAAACATTGGTTTCAGATATTGAATAGAATGCAGGAGAAATGAGAAATTGTCATCCCTTGTTTTACATTTTAAAAAACGATTGGAGCCACTGTATCAATACAGGTTTGGGGACTGGTTTATAGAATCACAAGAAGACAAATTGATTTTACAGAAAATTCAGTCCTTGTTTATACAGCAATGTATAATTTTGAAGGTCTTTTGTCAAAATTTAAATCAACTCTTTTGTAAACTTTTTTTTAATGATGGATTTTTTGCTATAGAATTCTTTAGAATTAAAGGTTTGAAAGGAAACAAAACTAATTTATGTTCATTATGTTGTTTCCACATAGCAACATAATGCAGGTCGGCAAAGTGAAGTCAGAAATTGTATTCTGTACATTGAAATGACTTTACATGCCAGATATTAGGAATATAGTCAAACCTGTTTCGTGTGATATGATTTTCGTTTTGTACATGATCATCTTTTCTGACTTAGATCCTTTAGAGAGTCTTGAAAGAGAAATATCTTTAGATTTAGAAAATGAATATTTTATGATATAAAATGTATTTTAATTCCATTCAGTAATGGTCATATGTGAACCTTGAAAAAATTAATTTCATCTTGGAAAAACCCTGGAAATGACCTGGAAATTTATCTTAGAAAAGCGTGGGAACCATGGAAGTAATGCTATAACCACATATTTAACAAGGGCTACCAACAAGAGGTAATGCTATAACCACATATTTAACAAGGGCTACCAACAAGAAGTAATGCTATAACCACATATTTAACAAGGGCTACCAACAAGAAGTAATGCTATAACCACATATTTAACAAGGGCTACCAACAAGATGTAATGCTATAACCACATATTTAACAAGGGCTACCAACAAGAGGTAATGCTATAACCACATATTTAACAAGGGCTACCAACAAGAGGTAATGCTGGAACCACATATTAACAAGGGTTACCAACAATAGGTAGTGCTAGTAATGCTGGAACTGCATATTTAACAAGGGCTACCAACAAGAAGTAATGCAAGAGCCACATATTTAACAATGACTACTAACAAGAGGTAATGCTATAACCACATATTTAACAAGGGCTACCAACATGAGGTAATGCTAGAACCACGTATTTAACATGGGTTACCAACAATAGGTAATGCTAGTAATGCTGGAACTGCATATTTAACAAGGGTCACCAACAAGAAGTAATGCTAGAACCACATATGTAACAGTAAAAAATGAGGTAATGCAAGACCAGATGCTTAACAAGAACTATTAACAAGTGTTAATGCTAGAACCACATACCTAACAAGGGCTATGACTAAGAGGTTATGGTAGAACCACATATTTTACAAGGACTATTGACAGTGTTAATGCTATAACCAGATATTTAACAAGGACTATTGACAAGTGGTAATGCTATAACCAGATATTTAACAAGGACTATTGACAGTGTTAATGCTATAACCAGATATTTAACAAGGACTATTGACAAGTGGTAATGCTATATTTACCAAGGACTAAAAACTTGAGTTAATGCTAGAACTACATATTTATCAATAGCTATCAAAAAGAGGTAATGCTGTGCTGGAAACATATTTTTAAGTTTGTCTGCATGTATGAGCTCTCATTACAGATAAATAATCATTGTTGCATAATCAAATATCATACATGCACCTTCTTAAGATGCAGTATAACTTGGACAATTCAAATGCCAATTCCCCAAATACTTGACATCACTTAATTGACACTCTCAGTCTCAGTGTAACACATTCTTACTCTTGTGACCTAAGAAAGCTCAAAGCACTGAAAGCTTATGATTATTAATTTGGGCCTGCAGTGGTTCCACCTTTCCAAGTTGTCCTTTAATTGCATTTTGATATGTTTTAATTTGGCTTTAATGATATTCAGAGCTGGAAAAAAAGGGTTTGGCAAGCAGATTGAGGAATCTTGCTAAACACAAAACAACTGGATGTAATAATGGCAATGCAGGTGACAGTAATGAAAAAATTCCCACATCTTGACTGCTTGACAATATATTTGGTACTTTGTCAGGTTCACTTTGTATGCATGCACCTCACAGCTTTGAATTTTATAAGCAGTTTTCATTTGGTGTTTAGATATTTAATACTGTATATACTCTCTTATAAGACAAATCCAGTTGCAAACTGCACAGACCCAGATCTGCTGTCCCATAATGCATCAGCAGATCTGGGTTTGTGCAGTTATGAATGAATAATCAATATCACAAACAACATAGACTCTGATCTGCAGGCAGATTACAGAGATCAGGATCTTTGTTGTTTGCAGTTTGACTTGACTTATAAATGAGTATTTATGGTAACCTTGTATATGGCAGTCATTTTGTGGTATAGAACGCTAAGTAGACTGTCTGTAGAAGAAATTTATTGTTGGTAGAAGCCTTTTTAAATCTAGTCGGAAAGATAAAATGAGTTTCAGTACAGACACAGACATGGTATGTTGATGAGCATGTCTGTATTTGGTAATGTTTGTTTTCTATGGTTCTCATCTAATTCAAAACACAGTGGATGCATACTTGACCTGCTGAGCTTCTTATTATATATCAGGTTGAGCTGACAACTCAAAAGATGGATGAGATAAAGAAAGAATATGAGATGAAGTTAGATGAATATGCCAGACTTCTGGACATCAGAGCTGCCAGGATAAAGGTGAATTTTTGTTTTGTTTGATTTTAAACGAAATCATTTTTACAGATGTTTTACAATTTATAGCAAAGTTTATTGTCACTTTCTTTTGATGACTGATGTATTTGTGTGAAGTGGGGAGATAGGGTTGGCGAAGAAACCTGGCAAGCCACCACACCTGGATGGTTAACCAGTGCAATCAGGAAGATGCATATTGAACTTAGGACTATAATGTGCTGACCTGATGTGTGATAGTGTGCATTCTGGCTACAGTTACTGAAAGATTATATTGTTCTTCTCTTGCCCTATGTCCATTTCCTACCTGCCCTCAGTGTTCTATGACAGAGTCATACAGACAGATAACTCCCTGCCCTATGTCAATTTCCTATCTGCCCTCAGTATTTTGCTCTTTCCCCACATCCATTTCCTATCTGCCCTAAGTGTGCATTACAGTACTGAGAGAGTTTAGCTGCAGGATGAGGTGTTTCACAAGACATCAACAGTAAACAGTGTCTGCCAGATTATTTTATTTATTGATCCGTTGTAATTATAAAATGAAGGATTGCTAGTCACCATCATTGATTCGCAGTGGTAGATTCATATAGGCAATTGATTCCCATTGGTAGAGTCATACAGACAGATAACTCCGTATGGTAGAGTCATACAGGCAATTAATTCCCTATGGTAGAGTCATACAGGCAATTGATTCCCAATAGTAGGGTCATACAGGCAGATAATTCCCTGTGGTAGAATCATAGATTCCCAGTGGTCATACAGGCAGATAATTCCCTGTGGTAGAATCATACAGGCAGGCAATTGATTCCCAGTGGTAGAGGCATACAGGCAGATAATTCCCAATGGTAGAGTCATACAGGCAATTGATTCCCAGTAGTAGAGTCATACAGGCAGATACAGGCATCCCTATGGTAGAGTCATACAGGCAATAATTCCCTATGGTAGAGTCATACAGGCAATTGATTCCCAATAGTAGAGTCAGTCATACAGGCAGTTGATTCCCAATGGTAGAGTCATACAGGCAGATAATTCCCTATGGTAGAGTCATACAGGCAGATAATTCCCAATGGTAACATCATACAGGCAGACAATTTCCAATGGTAAGAGTCATACAGGCAATCGATTCCCTATAGCAGAGTCATGCTGGCAGATAATTCCCTATGGTAGAGTCATACAGGCAATTAATTCCCTATGGTAGAGTCATACAGGCAGTTGATTCCCAATGGTAGAATCTTACAGGCAATTGATTCCCAAGGGTAGAATCATTCAGGCAATTGATTCCCAATAGTAGAGTCATACAGGCAGATAATTCCCTATGGTAGAGTCATACAGGCAGATAATTCCCAATGGTAGAGTCATACAGGCAATTAATTCCCTATGGTGGAGTCATACAGGCAATTGATTCCCAATGGTAGAGTCATACAGGCAATTAATTCCCTGTGGCAGTCATACAGATAGATAATCCCTAATGTTAGTGTCATACAGACAGATAATGCCCTATTGTGGAGTCATACAGATAGATAATCCCCAATTGTAGTGTCATACAGACAGATAATGCCCTATTGTGGAGTCATACAGATAGATAATCCCTAATGTTAGTGTCATACAGACAGATAATGCCCTATTGTGGAGTCATACAGATAGATAATCCCTAATGTTAGTGTCATACAGACAGATAATGCCCTATTGTGGAGTCATACAGATAGATAATCCCCAATTGTAGTGTCATACAGGCAGATAATTCCCTGTGGCAGTCATACAGGTAGATAATCCCTAATGTTAGTGTCATACAGACAGATAATGCCCTATTGTGGAGTCATACAGATAGATAATCCCCAATTGTAGTGTCATACAGGCAGATAATTCCCTGTGGTAGTCATACATGCAGATTATCCTCAGTTCTTTAGAATCATGCAGGCAGATGATTTCTTATCGTAGAGTCATACAGATGGATAATCCCCAGTGTCTTTCAAATTTTTCTTGAGTTATTTGGAAGAGATATGGTCTCAAAAAGGAATTGTTTTATTTAAAATAAATGGTAACTTTGTGCAGTGTTTCCTTTTTGACAAATAAAGTTTAACATTCTTTTATCCATTAAACTCAAACCATTTACATATACACTAGTCTTATACTGTATATCAGGCATGTGCAAGGCAGTTAAGTAATTTTTCAAGACTGCATCCTATGATGTAAATAAAGGGATAAAACCAGGACATAGGTTGTACATGCCTGCTGTATATGAACATCAGTTTGTACCTTTCATTTGCTTAATCCATCAGTTTTCAGGAAAGTGTTTATGCATAGCATGTTTGGCTTCACTTTTATTTGCTGGATAGTAATGACTCTGTCGACTCATTTCACTCAGTGTGTCATGACCCAGTGATCTTAAACTAAGTAACAGAAAAGAGCAAAGATCGACAGATATTTTATTTCCCTAGAATACAAAGTGAAAATTTAAAAAGAACTTACAGTACTGTGAATTAAAACACAAACAGTCCTAAAAGTTCTATCACAAGTCCAAAAGTATAAAGTATTCCGAATGAATTCCAGTGGTATTCCCAACAAGGTCCAAAGTATTGATGTACTAATAGCCTGGAATAGTGTTGATGTGTTAAGTCTTGATGTATTACAGTGATATAATCCAACATGTTTCTAACTGTATTCACAGTAATGCCAAAAAAGTGATTTAATTCAAAAGTATTAATGGTCACGTTGTAATTCCAATGAATAATTTAAATAAATAAATACTCTCAAATATTAACTGAAACACAATTAAAAGACTGATTCCACTACAGATGTTAAGATAGGAATACATAATTCTGATATAAATAACCTTAATATACAAACCTAAGACACAATAGGAGAGGGGAAAACCAATGTTCTGAAATCAGATCCAAGAATAAATGTTTACCAACATGTAATAATTCTCTTAAAATATAATCAACAATAATATACAAAAATTAGTTGTGTAATATGTTGTTTAAAAAATGACCCTTACAATGTATAATCATGGACAAAAGCTAACACTCAATACGGATTAAATATTCATAACAATTGTGATATAGTAATTAACTTTAATGAAGACAATGACACCAGCATTAAGTGATTAAGTTAAACCAATATGGTCAAAACAACACAGTTTACGAGCATTGACTTCCACAATTACCAATGGCTCCATTGATGATCACATTGACACAGGGTAGGGTCATGTGCAGTAGGGTCATGTCATACAAGCTGTGCAGAAATATGAGTGCACCTGGAATTAGTTTGAAGTACAGTTAGTGCTGATATAAGTTATGACTGTGTGAATTCAGTGCTTTTTAATTGCACTGCCCAAGAAAATACACAACAGTGGATAAAAAAAAAAAAATAAACCTAATTGTAAAGTAATGGGAATTTGGCTTTCATAGCAACAGAATGGAATGTACAATTTTTTTTAACTCAAGTTAAGAAAAATTCAATATTCAATTCAGTATGGATGTAACTTGTTCATTTTATGTTAAACATCACTCATTGTCATAATGAATCTTTGTAAATTGTTTATTAGTCAGTCCCATTGTTGCTTTATTTTATTTAGTTTTCTTTGAATATCTCATTATCTTGTATCTTTACTAGCAATTAGTTTTCGTTTTCTTATATGTCAGGTTACATAAGTAAAGATTATTGTTAATAATGAGTAAGCTCAAAATAAGCTTTATTATCTTGCTTAATTATCTATATCTCTTGTGATTTTTAAGTACTTCTAATTATGATTTCTGCAAATAAATATGGTTTAAACCAATTAGGACCATATCTGAGTGAGGGGGAGAAAAACTGAACAAGTCAGCAGGTACAAGGTATCAGCTTTACATGTTGAATAACACAGTTCAAAGTCTCATGACAGCACCATTACAAAGAGGTCTGGGTGAAATTAAAAGTTAATCATGAACTTAATATTTGGTAGAAAAATTGTTACAAAATCATGTTCATTTTCGGTTGGTAAGAATGCAGACCAACAATTGTGAGAAAGTGTTGGGTTTTTTTAAATCAGAGTTTCACTTAAATTTGTAGCTTTGTTGCCAGGATCATATCATTTTGATGCAAATATGCAATATCAATGAATTTATTACATAAAGAAATGAATTGTTGCTTGTCTTGCAGAAATTAGAGGCCCAGATGAGAGACGTAGCTTATGGCACTAAGCAGTACAAGATACAGCCACCTATTGAGGAGGTGAGTTTACAGGATAAATGATTTATGTCTATTTTAAAACTCCATTCAGATAGTGTGACTGAGAGCAAGATCTCTATTTGAAAACTCAGTTCTAACTGTATGACTGAGAGTAAGATGTCTATTTGAACACTCAGTTCTAATGGTATGACTGCGAGCAAGATGTCTGTTTGAACATTCAGTTTTAATGGTATGACTAGGAGCAAAGATCTCCATTATCTGCTACAGTGGTTAGGACAAACAACTTTCAGAACTTACAATTATTCAAACATTGCTCCAGTATCCAAATATTATTGCTTCAGTATTCAGATGTTGCTTCATTATTCAAACATTGTTGCTTCATTATTCAAACATTGTTGCTTCAACATTCAAACATTATTGCTTAATATTTTGCAGATAATTTGAGATTACATTTTTAAGAAAGTGTATCTTTATTTATTATAGAAACATTATCAGAATTTAAAAACTGTTTCACAGGCAAAAACATCGGTTCAGTGTGGTTAGACATTTGTTTTTAATGACACAATACTTCTTTAAACCAACACAATTGAAATGCAGCATTTATGTTTTACCTTGCATATTATAATATTAGATCTTTTAATGATCAGACCATGGCAAAAACTCCCATTAACAATTAAATTTCATAAACATTAAAACTGGTAATTAGATGAATATTGGATGAAGTTATTGTATTTATGCATTTTTTGTTAGGAAGAAGGAATGGAAGAATTTGATGAGACTATTCATCTTGAGAGGGGACAGAACTTGTTTGAGATACATGTCCACAAGGTGAGCCTTAGTGTGATTTATTTATTTTTATTCATTTCTATATTTTTTGTATTTTATACATAAGTCTGAAAACATTGTGATAGGATGCTTGTGGAAGATGGAAAATGATATTTTCTGTGTTTTTCTGATTATAGTGAAGCTGAGGAGCCATGCAGTTTTGCCCTAAATGAAAGCCGTCCATTTTTCTTAGAGATTAAATACCATATATACTCACTTTTAAGTCAAGTCCAACTGCCAATGACATAGATCCTGATTTGTCATGACATAATGCACCGGCAGATCAGGGTCTGTTTTATTTGTTCTACTGATTACTCCTAACAAACCACACAGAGCCAGGTCTACTGGCTTATTATGCAATGACAGATCTGACTTGTATGCAAGTATATATGGTATGTAAGAAAGGTTAAGAAATTCATTCATGAACAGATATGTGTCTTTATAAAGATGTTTACATTAAAGCAGGTTTTACTATATTTAGAAATGCATACTCATTGCATAGATATGTTAAATCCTGTAATGATGAATTTCAGGCCATGCATGTTACATTTTCTTTTTGAAAAACTTTTTTAATCATTCTTTTTATACAATGTCTTGTTTGATCATAAGTGAGTTGTCATTAAATTTTTGGAAAATGGAATATTGAAACTTGTTTGATCCTAAGCGGATTGTCATTCAATTTGTGGAAAATAGAATCCTGAAGATTGTTAGATCCTACATGAGTTGTCATTAAAGTTTTGGAAAATGGAATATTGAGGCGTAACATTGTCATGGAATGCCTTCTGTGCAATTTTCATGATGCCACCTCTTCATTTAGCTTTTCTAATGAATATATCACAGATGCCTGGGGACATGAAAAATGTACCATTACTCAGCTTACCAGTGATTGATCCTCAGAAGATGTGATGATATTTTTACCATTTTTTGAGAACCTAGTAAATGATATAGATTTTACATTTCTACATTTAATTCATTAACCTGTCATAGTTACATCAAGATTTAACATTTGCTTCCCCTTATGAGACATGAATGAGTTTGATTTTCTACCATTACTTCCCATGAGATTAATTATTGGCATTCAGAATCATGAAGCAGTGGAGTGAATGCACACAGTATGCCATTTTTCAAACTTGGGCTTCTGAAGCATTACGACATTAAACGTCATTGGATTTTACATGAGTTAAGTATTTTATTTCATATTGATGAACTCTTGCATGAATTTGATAGCCACATTTAATATCATTCTGTAAATTTATTGATTGTTGGATGGATATGTTTCTTCTTCAATTACATTACTAAATCATAGCATACTAGGAGTCCTTCTATTGCACATCTCTCTCAATAACATGCACACAATGGGGTACAAAAATGCGTTACAGAGGGACCTCTGAAAATCTAGGAAGGGGATGCTGTCCTGGTTGGTCACTGAAGAGCAAGAACATGAGGGGTGGGGCACTGTTAAATGGTTTAATACTTGTCTATAAAATGCTTCCTCTAAATTTTAATGAAGTTTTTCACTTTGTGTATAAGTTGCCTTTATTTTCAAGATAACCAATCTGATAGATCATTAAAACCAATACTGTGAGAGGTTTCCACACATCACCTGTACCTCTGAAAACATTGTGTATTATATCACTAATTTTGCATGTGAATGTGGATACATTCAAGTGCTATTGTTGTTTCACAATGAAACAAGATTTCCATTTTTCAGAAAGAAGGTACATTTTAACTCATGAAACAACAATCAACACTGTAACTCAATCTTTTATAAAAAAAATACTGTTCTGTTTGTAGAATATTGATGCTGTGATTTTATTGCAAGTGATATTTAAATTTTTCCTCACCCTTGAGCAAAACTTTGAGTGCCTATTTGGAAATTTTAAGTACACAACAAAACTTTGGAATTTGCTACTCCACCAAGAACCATATCTCTGAAACAAAGCTTGTCATGCACTGAGTCCTCCTTTTGCTTTGCTTCTTTTGCTATCATTGATCACATTTGTGAATTAGTAGGATTAACCACTGATCAGAGTTAAATACTTTAACTGTGTTACCTGCATGATGATATTTAAAACTGTTCAGTTGGTCAGTTGAAATGTGTTGACCTGACACTATCATGACAAGTATCTCTTATGCAGGTAGGATTTGCATGCCTTTTAACTCTTTTTCTTATTCCACTCCTTTTATTTTGATTTGGTACAAAAGATATGATTAATGTGATAATACCAAGTAGGTCTTCTTCAAATTGATTGCAACAATACAACTATTACTTTCACAAATCAGCATTTAATTAGGTTCTCAGAAACACTCTCAGATATATTTGCAATGGTATTCTGACACTTTTTTTGTTGAAATACAAGAGAGTGCATATAGCTTTTATGATGTTACACTGAAATCAAATTAAAAGAATAAACTAAAACCCTATTTTCACTTGACATAACTGATTTAAGTTGCATTTATTTCTATAATGCTGCCATTATATGGATCGAAATATCGTTAAATATTTTTATATACAGTGAAGTGGAAACTCTTTTATTATAGAAAACTAAACAAATTATATGATTTCTCATTAAAATTGTCAAATTTTATGATGTTGAATCAGATTTCCAACCACTAACTGCCATTTTCAATGATGAAATATGTGATATATCATTTTTTTATGTACTAGTTTTGATTGCCATTTACTAAAAGTTCAACAAATAGGGGCCAGTTCTTTTGGCTTTTTCTAGAAACAAAGTGGGATCCATGCCTTACATCATGTTATAAGTGGGTTCATGAGTTAAGTCTTTCAGCTTATCTTATCTTAGCACTAAAGTTCGTGGATATTGCCTGTTTACCAAAACAGAAGTCAGTCTGATTGAGGGATTGGCACCAAATTCCATCATTCATCAATTGCTGCTTCAACTCATTCAGTGAGTGCATTCTTATTTTGAGACCTCACATATTCATTCAGTTTTGTGCCTTTTCCATGTCATAACAAACTACAGAATGTTCTCATCATAAGAGAAATCTATGCCACTAATTACTGAGTGAATTTTGCTGTTTTATAGATGATGTGGCCCCAGGTGGCCAAGTGGTGCTTATCTATATAGATCACTCACATCTCAATTTTGTTCATGTGGTTTGTTCAAGTTTTGGATCGGCTAACATTGATATTGACAAAGCTTATCAGTAACTTTCCATTGTTTGGTGCTTTTGCCATGTGTCTTTTCAGGTTTTTCCTCCACCAGATATACTGACTGCCATGTATATCATGTGCTGAAAAATGGTCTTAAACCCACTATCCCCAAACTAAAAGATGAATATTTTGTATCTCAGTTGTTTATTCCTTGGACAATAAGTCATACAGCACCATGGTCATTATTTCAGCACATTTTGAAAACATTGGGAACTATATCATCCTGCTTGTCTGTTTTGTCCAGTCATTAATCAACCTGTCCATCTATTCTTTAGTAATGTGGTGTATCTCAAACACTGTTGAAGATACCAGATTGAAACTGTGATATGAGAGGGAGGAGGAGAGAAAGCAGTTTTAAATTTTTTATGTGATTCCCTGGGGCTGGGGCTAGGATGTTGAGATGATTTTTGGTAATCTGAAGCAATTTCATTAGTTTGATATGTGGAAATTGCTGAAACCCCCACCCCTTGTAGCCATATATGGATTTGAAAGACATGAGGATTATAATCAGACAGATGTCAGAAACAGACCCAGAGTTATATCCTTGGGCATAAGTTGGAAATTGTTAGATCCCCACTCTAAAGTCATGTATACATTTGATGGCTATGACGAGATACATTCACGTTGCATCCAACACAGGCCCTGTATCATGCCCATGGGGTGGATAGTTGCCCATGGGTCATACCTCAGAAGCTGTTAAAAGCTCCAACCTTTTATGATATAAACATTTATCGAAATGATTAGATGAAGTCAAGTATTCATCCAGCACAAGTCCTAGGTCATTTCCATTGGGTAGAGGACTTGCCCTTGGGTCATATTTCAGAAACATTTAAGATCACCACTTTATATAATTATTGGAAAGGAGGAGACAAATACACATATGCAGTGTTACAACATTGACTGCCAGGTCTTACCATGCACCTAATGGCACAGCTTGGAAGTGTAAAGATATGCAAGGGCATGCTATTGACCTAATTCCGGTTCTCTGTTCTGCTGGTCACTGGTACTTGCATTTCTATTTACCTGATTACCTCTTTCATCAGTTGTTCATTTTCTCTTGTAACTGAGATCATTTCAGTAACTTCTGCAGTATTAATCTGCTTCATTGCAAGCTTAACATAACACCTCAATGATTTTGCCTTTCTGTGCAGTGTATTATGTAATAACAGGTATAGTAAGCAAATACAGGTATGGGTGTGTAAGAGATTTAGGCACTCAGATTAAAAACACACTCATTCAAGTCACACATGTGAAATGTTTGCCTTATTGACAATGGACACATGGGTAATCATTTTTGTGAGGCATTTATCACAGATCATTGTGAGGGAGAAGTGTTCTAGCAAAGACCCTGATGCAATTTCATGGGCAAATCATTTAATGTCACAGTCAATAGAGGCTGAAAAACTTTAGAAAAGAAAGCCCCATCAATCATTGCCATTGTAGCTCGCCCCAAAAGACAGTAATGTCAACTTAAACCATATTGCTGCAGCTAGACCAGCTCAGTATCATTCCAAAAGGCTGGTAGTGGTTATAATGATCTTAACCAAGATTGCCAGTACTGGACACATGGGCTTGATGTTGGCTTAGCACTGAACTATGTCAACCCCAGTCACAGTTTTATCAAATATTACAGCTTAGTTGGAGAGAGAAAGTCAACAGAACCAACACAGCAGTTCCAATTCCAGTCCCAGTTTTGTTATGGCATAGAGCTGGTACTGGATATTTGATTACCTTCCTAGGAGTTCTTAATAAGATAGAGTCAGCATCAAATGGCACATGACCATACCATCTCCATTTCTGGCTTTGTCACAGCTTACACACACCATAGCTGGTACCACTTGCAGTAATTCATCCCCATGAGGTAATCGGTACCAGACTCAGACATCCAGAGCATCCAGAGTAAGCAGTTTGAGGTGACCTCTGATCTTATATAGACTTTTGCTTTAGTATGTCACCCTCAACATCCCACTTCTCATGATTGCTAAATGGTTCAGTTTCACTGCTCACACTTGACATAGAAGATGGAGAGTCACAGATTGTTTCTTCTCTGCTATATGTTGTTGTTGTTGTTGTTGTTGTAGGGTTTAACGCCATTTTTCAGCACAAGATAGGCCATACATGGTGGCCAGTATAACTGGTGGAGGACGAACCCTGGAAAACCCTGGGAAGAACCACCGACCCACGAGAAACTACTGGCAAGCTTTCTCACGTACCCACGTTAGCAGAGCCTAAGACTCAAACCCACGCAGACAGAGGTGAGATGGCAGTGATCCATAATCGTGAGCGCTTTAGACCACTCGACCACTTGGGGCCCCCTTCTCTGCTAGACCTCACTATGTCAAGAAAAGATTTGGCCTTTAGAGCTTCAATAGAGCAAGTCCTTTTTTATTTCTCCAATGTTTTGCCATTCTACTTCTGTGTCTTTGAGTCTCTTTGTAAAAGTCCTGCATCTGTCAACATCTTGACCCAAGAGGACAGCATTGCCAGGCTGGTTATGTCTGAGCTAGCTTCCACTTTCACGGACAGGAAAACTGTTGAAGGCATGGAACATATTAGTTCACATGGGACCCAGGGTGGCTGAGAAGTCTAAGGCATTCGGCTTTACAGATCAGCTGCACATTTATCTCTGTCCGCTTTGAGTTAAGACTTAGGCTTTGCCAACATGGGTATACGAGAAAGCATTTGTTGCTGTTAATCTTCAGCTCAGCTCAGCTCAGAGGGGGAGGGAGGGAGGGAGGGAGATAGAGAGAGATCTTGTCTATGTTGCACAAGCAGCGTCTGAAAGCAATGTACATCCAACCTCATGTTTCATTGGCATATAGAAGAGATTGGGAAGCAGGTGACTAAGAACCTTTCTCAGGTCATACAAGTTAGATGCTACCAAATGGATCAGAGAAGAAGAAAAGGAACACTCAGTGACTCTCAACAGGGAAGTCAGCTTCCAAATCATACTCTTCATCAAGGTCCCAGAACCACAGAAGAAGAGGTAATGATACATATGGCTGTAGAGATTTTGCATCAATTTCTGTTGCCACCAGATTTCTTTCCATAGAAAATGATCCTGGCTTGAACCACGCTTTTCACATACACTAGTGGAAGGAAGTTTACAGCATTTGTTTGATGGAGTAGGAAAACCTATGCTTGGAAGACCTGTGGATCTTAAAAGTAGTTTCAGAGAGTCAGTGAAGTACATACTTTGACCACTTCCTACACATTGTTATCTGGAGTTCATTTTGGTTCAGATGCATCAAATGATCCATACATTCAAGCAAATATTTTTCTGCAACAGGAAGAATACTCTCTGCTAGAAAAGGACAGTAGAAATTGTTCACAATAGTGATTCACCATGATTCTACTTAGGACACTTCCTAAATCCAATGCTTGATAGAAGGTTGAGACCAGTAATTGACTTAATTTCACCCAGCATGTATGGGTACTCAGTTTTAGAATGGAAACCCTGAGGTCGATTCTTAGGTTATATTACTGGAAGACTTGTTGGTCAATTTAGACCTCCATGTTGAATACCTTTTATATTCCCATTTACAGGTCTTCTAAGAAATTCCATGGATTTGCTTACAGGGATATCATGTACAAGTTCAGAGCTTGCTTTAGAATGCCCAAAGATAAGCATTACAAAAAAATTAATGTCAAAATATGTTACTACTCATGCCTTGCAGCTTTTTAATCTGTTATACAGTAGCACTTCATCCTGGGTTTGTGAATGAACTTTGTGCTGTTTTGTGTAAAATCAACAGCCACTATGCATGTAATGAGGGCAATGCAATGAGATTATATGGCCATTAAGTCACCAATGGTATCTCAAGATTTAAAGGTTACCACAGGCTTGCTTCTTGTTTTTAAGCAGGTCTTTTAAATGTTAATTGTACTCTTTCATGGACATCAGATATCAGAGATATATAAAATAACATATTGAGATTGACTGTAGAAATTGGAACAAGTATAATATAGTCTAGTTTGCTCTTCTTGTCAAGCCTGCATTAGTGGGAAAGCAAGACATAGTTGTAACTTTACTACCGAATGGTGCCAATGTCAAAGTTTATTAAGGTTTTGATTAAAGTTTTTCATTTGCTTAATTTTATATTTTCTAAACTTGGCATGAATTTATTAAGAGGTTAAGACAATTCATTCTGTGAAATAATTGCTTGTCCCTTTCACCTCACAGTTAAGGTCAGAGTTCTAGAAAGTTATTTATACAAAGCTTCTGTGTTACTTCAGACCTGAGCAGATTTTCATCTGGCAGTGGCACCCTTTATGAAGCGCCCATTGTAAATTGCTCTAATTTACAACATACAAGCATCAAAACTTCAAAATTGAAAAACAATATGAACAAACCAGTACACTTGCAGAATTAAAGTCTGCTGTTTCTAAATAACATTTCAGAAGATGTACATGTAGTCATTTGCTATGAATCACATATAAAGAATACGTCTTTATTATACATGCCTTGTTGGTTGTAGAGGAGATACTCGAGTTAGAATAGTATTGATACACAGGATCTTGCATTCATCAACTTACTAGCAATCAAGCCATAAAGGGTGAGGGTCTTAGAGTTAAGTTTTTTTCATAATTCAGCTTGACTTTAGGTAGGGATAAAAATGGGGAGGTGCAAAGGGTTCAGAATTATGACACAAGAGATTTACTCACTTTCATAACTTGAAACTTACATTGAAACCACAAATTTTAACAAACTGTCATTCATTGTTAGTATTTCTTCCTATTTTAGGTAACACTTTCACAAGAGGCCATTAAGCTTATCGGAGATGAAGAGCCAGCTCTCTTCTGTACCTGGGAATTTTTTGAATATGAGATTCAGTCTACACCAGTCTTGAGAGGATCAAGGTATTAAATGGGCTAATGGATGTGATTGACCTATTGTAAGAGCAGAGATATCCACATCCACTCACAGTCATATAATTTGCTATGAAATAAATGTTTATATGCACTTAAAATGATGTCATTAAATGTTGGATTGTCATGGATCATTCTATAAATGTCCATGAAAGCTAAAGCTTCTTTCCTGCACATGTAATTTAGTACTGGATGTGCTTGCTTATAAGTCAGCTTCAGCTGCAAACAAAGGTACAGAACCTAATCTGCCATTGTGTAATGCAATGGCAGATTGGTGTCTGTGTTGTTTGTTCTGCTGATTACTCCTAACAAACTGTATAGACCCAGTTCTGCCAAAACATTATGCAATGACAGATATGGGTCTATGCAGTTGACATTTGGATTGAACTTGTAAATGAGTATATACTATAATCCCATTCCTATTTCCATTTTGTATTTGTGTTTGATCACTTACTTTCATTTTTCCTAGTATCGCACATTCACTTGGTTCATGTTAATGATTGATCATAGAGTCAAGAATTAGGATCATAGACTCAAGAATTAGGACACCTTTTGATTATAATTTTCCATTATCATTCTTGGAACTGGGTCATGTTTCTAAATTTATTCATGATGGAGTCAAAAAGTAAGACACCTTTTGATTACTGTATTTTTGTTCATCACATGTATGTTAATGACCCCATTGTCCATTCACTTTTATTATGTGAAATTCCAGTGACTGTTGGTCATTAGTACTGATGGCAAGGTTTAACTACACGAGTCAGAATTGATGGTCTAGTGACAGGTAGTCGTGCTGTTGTTGGCAAGGTTTAGCTACACCAAAAGGTTGTTGAACCAGTCAGGTCTGATAGTCTGGCACATAGACAATTGTCACTGTATAGCAGACAAATTTAGTCAGTTATCCAGTTTTCATGAAAGTTTGAGTATTCACTTAAAAGTTATAAACAGTCAAATTGGAAAAAATTAATTTATATTTCCTTGTTATATCTGTAGAGGAGCCATATAATGTTATCCACATCTATTTTGTCCTGTTCTGGCCTGTTCATCATTCCATCCTCTCCCTTCTGTCAATCACAATAATCTCTTTGTCATGTATTTTGTTTTCACTCAAAACTTTTAACTAACTTTCTGGATTGAATCCAAATTTGGTATGAAGTTTTATATATAGAAAACAGATTAAGTTTAATTTTTACTGATTGCCAACAAAATTTGACAGAATTATGGCTCATGTCTGATCTAAAACATGTTGCCCTTGATTACTGAATCAAGTTCTCATCAGTTGCACCGTATTGGTAGGAGCATATGTGTCAGATGGTTGTGTATTTAATCTGTAAAATGTTGTACTAATTATCATTATTCTGATTATTGGTCAATTGCCAATATCTTAGTAGCAATAATAATATTATAGTCATTATTCAGATGATAAGTCAGTTATCAATATTTTACTTTTACTAATAATATCATTATCATTATTCTGATGACAGATCAGTCATTAATATCTTAGTTATTTGAAATTCCACTGGGTAACATTTGTCAATCTGGTCTGATAAATTCCATTGCCAACTTGTTGTCTTCCTTGTGTGACAGAACAAGCAGCTTCAGGTAGACAAGTGGTCTAAGGTGCTCACCTTTTCAGATCACTGACATCGTACATCTGTTTGCATGTGTTTGAATCTTAGCTCCTACAGTGTGGGTATGTGAGAGAACTTGCCAGTAGATTCCCATGGGCTGGCAGTTCTACCCAGGATTTTCCCGTGTTCTTCCTCCACTAAATATACTGGTCGCCTTGTATAGCCATCATGTGCTGAAAAATGATGATAAACCCACAAAACACAAACAAAACATGATAGAAGAAAGTCAGCAGAAATGTATGCAGAAACATTTGAACAATTACTTTATGATTCAAAAGATTTAAGTACCTTAAAAACATGAGAACATATTCCTCTATCTTTTTTCTTATAGATGTATGTTTTTGTATGTATCTGTAATTCACGAAGTTATCAGTAATAATGGCCCGTCTTCAGTTTTAAGAATAAAGTATAGTTTTCATTAATTAAATTGATTTCATAAAATTATTTTCAATATATTCCTTTCTTGAAATCACCATTTTTTTTCTTCTTGAAAATGTTATGGAAGCATATTTTACAGTTTGAAACCCTGTTATTGAATTTATTTATGCAGGTATAACGTTTTGTGCTTTTGTGAAAAGAATACAATTTAGTGGGTACATAAATTTGTGGATTTGCCTCTGTCAGAATTCACATATTTATTGGTATTTAATTTTGTGGATTAACTCAGTAGATACCCAAAACAAAAATACAAAATTCCAAAAATATGCTAACATCATAGGTTGATTGCTTGAATATTTAAAATGTGACTGATGCCAGTATTAGTATAAATCAAACTCCTGTCAAGATCTCTTACTTCATGACTTGTACAAATCAAAAACCTGTCAAGATCCCTTACTTCATGTACAAATCAAACACATGTCAAGATCCTTGACACAATGTACAAACTCAAACACCTGTTGAGATCTCTTACACCATGTACAAATCAAACACGTCAAGATCCCTTACACTTTGTTCTTTCCATGTGCTCAGCATCATATGAATCTGACACAGCCAATAACACCAAGTCAATCTGACACAGCCAATAACACCAAGTCAATCTGACACAGCCAATAACACCAAGTCAGTCTGACACAGCCAATAACACCAAGTCAGTCTGACACAGCCAATAACACCAAGTCAGTCTGACACAGCCAATAACACCAAGTCAATCTGACACAGCCAGTAACACCAAGTCAATCTGACACAGCCAATAACACCAAGTCAATCTGACACAGCCAATAACACCAAGTCAGTCTGACACAGCCAATAACACCAAGTCAATCTGACACAGCCAATAACACCAAGTCAATCTGACACAGCCAATAACACCAAGTCAATCTGACACAGCCAATAACACCAAGTCAATCTGGCACAGCCAATAACACCAAGTCAGATGGTTATTAAAGCACATCTGTGCATGATCTTTTACTTAAACCACTGTCCACAAAGTTGTACCATCTGTACATTCTGACGATCAAGGTGATAAAGAGAGGTAAAATTCAAGTTTGATCTCCCACAAGAAAAAGTCAGCAAGCTCAGACCTAGTGGTAATTATCTGTGGCTTAGAAAAAGTTGGACCTATCTTGTTTTGTAATTTCCAGGTTGTTTATATGGAACAGCTTGTGTGTAGCAGGAGACTTTATTGATACGATGTTTATTTAGCTTAATTTGTCTGAACATCATTGATGTGTGCTCAGGCTAAACTAATGGGGGGTTTATGTGAGAAAGCTTGCCTGTAGCTTCTCATGGGTTGGTGGTTCTTCCTGGGGTTTTCCCAGGTTCTTCCTACACCAGTTATACTTACCACCATGTATAATCTTGTGCTGAAAAATGGCATAAAACCCCATAACAACAACAACAAAATTGATGTGTGAGTTTTAGTACTGGGCTGTAACTAGTGTGTATATATACAAAGGATTCATTGATACTTGTGCTTCAAGCAATAGTTATTCTTTTTTATAGTCTGTTTTTCCATTGGATTAAAAGTGAGTTGATAAAAGAGATTTATTATCAGAAGGGTTTAAAATTTAACTTAGAAGTTTCCTACCCATAATAAGAAATGCTGGCATTTATTTATGCTTTATGTAGATTATTCATTCAGATAAATAACAACTGTGAGTAGATTTGAAATCACATAAAAAACATAAGTGCAGTTATTTTCGTACTAGTATTGATACCAACAGTTTCACTTGAATGAAAGATAAATGTAAAAATAAGCATTAGATCTAATTTTCCTAGATCGGTTCATTATACTTGACAAAATTTTCAGTAATACCAGTACTTAATAATTATTTCCATTTATTACATTTCTCTGTCTGTCCTTACTGATCTCAAATATCTTTTTAAGGTCGTAAGCAGAACTGGCTGCTACCCGATACAGCTTACATACATATTGAATTAAAAAGTGTAAAAGACAATATTTTATTACAATAATGAAGTTGAATTATCACATATCTGAGTTTTGTCAATTGCTAGGAATGTATAAGTAACAAGGGGGATCTCTGCATCATATGTGAATTATTTTTCATTAGTTCTAAAATTTCTTAATCTGGAGCAGTCATGAAATCCACAGAAATTAGTACCCCACCAAAAAATGAAACCACAGTAAATTTGGGTATGTTTTCATAATTGAAAATTATGATTTTTATCATGTTCTGTATCAGCTGATTCTTTTTGTTTTCAGCCCTGAGTTTGGTTTCACATCTCAGTACATTGTGAAGGTGGATGACTTCTTCTTGCATTATATTCAGAAGGTTTGTTGAACTATTAATTTATAGATATTTTTCTCAGTTTTTTCATAAGACTCCTGAATCAGATGAAATTAATATCAGTGCATGCCAATGTATGTATACTTGATTTCTGTAGTGTAAGAAATTGGTCAGAATTTTGGACAAATTTAAAGCAATGAAAAATGTCTGCTTCATTGAGCTTGAGAATTGTTCTGAAGTTATTCTTATTAATCATACCTTTGAAGACCAGAAGAGCATATGTATTAGGCTGTAGTCTTTCTGTTAGCAGTTATTTTTTATGATATTTTTCATCAAGAAATATTGACATATGTCGATTGGGAAAAAAAATTATACTGTCGCGGTGGCGATGCTTTTATCACCAAATCAGTGACATCAGGTTTGGAAATTCAATTTTTTCTTGTCTAGAAAATATATCCACCTGTACGCATGTTATTCAAATATGTATTTCCCTATTTAGACCTAATTTTTTATTCTTCTTCAGCTTTCTCTTTCTCTTTATTTTCATGAACAAATCCTGAAACATGTTGTTTATGTTTTATATTTTATCATCTTGTGCTTACATTTACATTTAAAGGGTTTATCTTCCTAAAGTTTTGTTCTGCAGTTCATTTTCACATTTTTCAGACTTTACCTTTAGGTGGAATTATTTAGCTACTTTCATGCTGAGGTGCAGAAAAATGCAACCACATAACTTCAAAGATACTAGATGGTAATAAATTTTAAAAAAATTTACAATCTGACATTTAACATTGTCACCATGGCAACTGTTTGTAAAATCTTGTTATTGCTACCAGATGGTTTAATTGACATGAGGTTTGCATGAACATACTTTTTATGACATATAGATGGTCATAAATTCATATGATACTGAAACATGATCACCTTGGCAACCATTTTGAACGTTTTGTTATTGCAACTTATCCTGAATGAGTGTTCATATTGAGATGGGGTTTCACGAAAGAGACGCAGATGATTTGAAAGGAAAATGCTGCTGATCTGACATCTAACATGTCCAACATGATGGACATTTTAATACTGATGGATGGTCAGATTGACATAGTGTTTCCACTGAAAGACTTTTTATGGCATGTCGATGGTCAGAAATAAACATGGTAAGATCTGACATCCAGCATGGTCATCATGGTGGCCATTTACAAAATCCTGACTTAACTTTTTCTCATGAACAGATGTTCATACTGACATTATGTTTTCACTAAAACTTTGTATGCTATATAGAGTTGGTCTGAATGAAAATCTTATTATGACTACAGCTCCAGAATAGATGGTCATGTCCACATGTTTTTTTTTACTAAAACACTTCTTACAATATGTACAGACCTTAATTTGCATTCAATTTGCATTCCATTCATGAGTACATTTTATCTATCATTTCAGTTTGTGTTCATGGTCTCAGAAATTCATATTTTGCATTTATCACTTTCATTTCTTTGTGTCCTTTTGTGTTTAGCTCAATGTAACTATATGGAAATGCATTTATGGAAGTCATGTTTTCCATTTTTGAGAGAGTAAAAGGGAGAGAACTTTAGCATTTGTATTTTGTATTAAAAGTGTTCTTTAGTTATATAGTGAAAGCATAACGTGCAAAAGACAGTTTTGAATTTATAAAAAATATCTATAAAATTGTAGAGTATTTGTCAGTAGATTTTATTTTTAATTTTTATTTTATTTGGTTCAAATAAAGTACAGATACAGCCTTCAGTGATGTCATTACATCAATGACAGAACTTTATGTCTGCATTGAAAAGAACATTATCATGGCGTGAAAGAGTGACATTGTTAGTGTAAGCAATCTGGTCCTGGATTATCATGCACAAAGCTTTTGACTGTGGAGATCTAGTGCAGCTGGGAAACAGTATATTTTTAAATACATTCATGAAATTGATTCATTTCTTTTTTTCTGGATTCATTTTTCTGCAATCTGTATTTTATTTTTGAGCTGTTCGTTTTCTTCAAAATCCATTTAATTTGCATTCATTTCACATTCCTTTTTCATTTATTCTGCATCGTGGTTTCATCTGACTGATAAAATTACCTGTCTCAAGGTCTGTAGTTGGTCTTGTATTAAAAATTATGCAGATCTTACCTCCAGAATGTCTGCCTTGGAGACCATTGTGAAAATCTTCTTATGGCTACTTCTCCAGATTGGGTGGTTGTATCAGCATGGGATTTTCACTAAGACACAATAACTATGTAGCAGGTCCTGATTACAAGTGGTTCTTATCTGCCTTCAAACATGGCAGCCATAGTGGCTGTTTCAGAAATCTTATTATCGCTTCTCCTTTTGAAACAATGGTGGATTGAGATTGGGTGTCATTAAAATACCTCATGCAGTGTTAAATTGGTCCTGAATGAAAATTGTGCAGATCTTACTCTCAACATGTCTCTGTTATTGTGTACAAGGTTGTTTACAAGACCTACCTGATCATAGGATGAAGTCAAAAGATCACCGTAAATTTTTTTTACTTTGTTGAGCTTATGATCACAGTGACTTTATATATAAGATGACTTGTGACCTGACTTTGTATTTCATTGTTTTTCAGTAAACAAATTGATAGTCAGCCCTCAGAAATTGATTTTAGGGTCAAAGGTCTTGACTCAATTGTGGGGGGAGAATTGGAGGGTTGTGCTGTCTTTTAAGCATGATAACAGAAACAAATACAGTATAAATTAGTAAATACCTTAACCAGTTACCTGTAATGTATTAACTTAACCATAACCAGTTAATCACAGTCAGAATTAGCAAGCAGTAATTTCAACTTGTTAATTGGACATGTCTGGCAAAATTAAGCATTTTGGAAACACACACACACACACACACACACACACACACACACACACACACACACACAGCTCTCTAACTTGCTAAAACAATGGGTAGAGATGAATGAATTTCCATAGCTGATAAAGATGAATTACATTTTCTAATATGTTGTCATATGTATGCTAAGATAAGGGAAATATACAGAATCTTTTTAACTCAGAAAGTTTTAAGAGTGCAAATGTTGAGTCTTAAACTGCATTGTCTGAAAACATTAATGCCATGCTAAACAAAAATTTGGTCCAGGGTGGCTGAATGGTCAAAGGTGCTGACCTTTACAGATCACCAACATCTTACCTCTGTTTGTATGGGTTTGAGTCTCAGGCTGTGGGTATGTGAGAAAGCTTGCCAGTAGATTACTGTAGGTCATTGGTTCTTCCCAGGGTTTTTCTGGGTTCTTCCTCCACCAAATATACTCACTGCGGCCATGTATTGCCTATCGTGTGCTGAAAAATTGTGATAAATAATAAGAACAGTAATAACAATCCCTTATCAGCAATTTGTGATATTTTTTATGTCACATGAATTTGTTATTTATATCTGAGATTAATATTTTCTTTTCATGTATGAATAGTTCTTGTAAAATGCATTGTATATAACAGTAGGTACACTGAGCCTAAGGTCTTTATACCTGAAATATACAATTTTTTAGTTGTAAATTCTACTTAGTTAAACCACATGACAAGCTTAGTATCTTTCTTTAACTTAAAAGAAAATGTGTCATATATGTGAAAAAGCATATCAGCAAAAGACTTGGTTTTGAAGTGAATGTTTTATTGGTCAAGTTCTGATTATAGATTTAGACAGAAGGTATCAAACATTTTTAACATAAAGACTTGTCAATGAACAGTCAGTGTGAATAATTTTGTTTAATTTTGTTGATCATTCAGGAGTCCTGCACTTTGGAGTTGCACCAGTCGTTTGGTCAGGATTACAGCACACTTGCAGCCTGTCAGCTGGTTTTCAGAGAAATATTTGACAAAACACATGGCAGAATACATGGCACTGCTACTTTGTCAGGTATCATTCTTGGGCTTTTGTTACAGCACATTTTTAGTCAAATCAAGTTAGTGTCTTCTTTAGTCCTATGAACCATATGTACCTGCTTATATGTCAAGTCTTGGCCCTGGGTGACTGAATGGTCTAAGATGCTTGCCTTTACAGATGTGCATGTCAGTCCAAGTTTTGGCTTGACCAATGTGGGTTTCTGAGAAAGCTTGCCAGCAGCTTCATGTGAGTTTGTTCTTCCCAGGTTCTTCCTCTACCAAATAAACTGGCTGCCATGTACAGTTGATCATGTACTGAAAAATTGCATTAAACCCCCAGAGCCAATGCATTATATGTCAAGTCCAGCTGCAACAGTATAGACAGTAATTGCATCATGCACTGGCAGATCAGGGTTTATGTTGTCTGTTCTTCTGACTATAGACACACTGCATAGACCCAGATCTGCCAGCGCATTATGTGATGGAAAATCTGGGTCAGTGCAGTTATCTGTTGGACTCAGCTTATTACCAAGTATATACAGTAGTTGCTGGTATTTTATTTAGGCAGGCATTATTATTACTGTTGTTCTTGTTGAGTTTGCTTTCCAGAACATATTGAATTTAGTGTTTATGATACATGGGAACACATGTGCACAATACATGCAACTTTGACTTGATGGATCTGGAAATTCCATGGCAGATACAGTGTCTGTGCATATTGAAATATAAAATACAAAACATTGGGGCAGAGAGAACAAAATTGTGGATTTTAGCAGCTAAATGAAGCAGTCAGAGTATATTTAAATATGTTTAACTGCTAAAATTGCCTGTACACACACACACACACACACACACACACACACACAGCCTTTCTCATCAAACGAAAGATGTTTAATTCACATACTTGGAGCGGTCACTGCTGATATGCTCCAGTAACCATGGAAGGCAGGGTGAAACCACTATTTGGTTAAGAAATATGGCTGCTGACTGTAGAAGAGAGGTGAACACTGATTACATGACATTTATGTGGGAAATTTGCGAGGGGTGAAATTAGAATGGCTGTTGTGACCAGGTGACTGCTGAACTCAGGTGACCATTAGGACAGGCTTGATTCTGTATATATATATAAGAAGTTCACAACAACTAACTTTTGTTATCATTTAGCAAGACCTGTTTGAGAACATGATTAAATAAAACTTTACTGTCGGACTTGAACAGAAATGCCTGGCAATTAAGTGTCATGTATTTTTGAGATTGTATGTCAGCTTGTGATCAGTCAGTAATTAATTTTTTAAAGTAGTAAAGCAGAATAAAATACATTTGTTGGATGAAATTCTATATTTCAGTTTTCTAAAGGAAAAAAATATTTTTTGTAAATAAATAATATGAGACAAAACTAGTAAAGGATGGAAGGATAATTCAGAATTGAAGAAACTGTATATCTGGAAGCAGAATTGACAAATAAATGTCTGGCAAAGAGCCCTTAAAATTTCATGATCCCTGCTATATTTATTGATCATATATCATACTCTTACATGGGTTCAAATCTCAGGCTCGTTCAGTGTTGGTGTGTGACAAAGCTTGCAAGAATTTCTTGTGGGTCAGTGGTTCTTCGTGGGATTTTTTAGGGTTCTTCCTCCACCTGACACACACACCATCATGTAAAGCCAGCCTATCATGTGCTGAAAAAGATGTTTAACTAAAACAATAACACATAAGCAATTTATAGTACAGAAGAGTTTGATTTATTAATAGTGTATTTATTAGTAGTGTAGTGTATTTATTAGTAGTGTATTTAGTAGTAGTGTAGTGTATTTATTAGTAGTGTATTTAGTAGTAGTGTAGTGTATTTATTAGTAGTGTATTTAGTAGTAGTGTAGTGTATTTATTAGTAGTGTATTTAGTAGTAGTGTATTTATTAGTAGTGCATTGTATTTATTAGTACTGTATTTAGTAGCATATTTATTAGTAGTGTAGTGTATTTATTAGTAGTGTATTGTATTTATTAGTAGTGTAGTGAATTTATTTGTAGTGTATTGTATTTATTTGTAGTGTATTGTATTTATTAGTAGTGTAGTGTATTTATTAGTAGTGTATTTATTAGTAGATGATTTCAGTCCACTTAAGATCTAATTTTTTTTAACCAGGTGTTGCAGGAGATTTGACAGGAGTTGGTTTTGGGACAGTGGAGTACTGGATCAGACTTAGGGTTCCCATGGAGCAAGCTCTTAGACTGTACAAGGTATTGTTGAGACTGAACCCTTGAGTTTAGTACTGTGATGTCAACACTTTGTGACCACAGTAGAAGTTTAAAGTTATCAAAGAAGAATATGATGATATCACAGGTGAATGAGTTCTCAGGATGAGGTTATTATATATGCAATTTTGAATGGTATATTGTCATTAGTCATGTTTATCTGTCACTGTTTACCTTGTAACCTGAACTTCATCTACAGCAATTTATGTATTAGGAGGATGGGTGGTTGATAATGAAGGTTTTGGATCCTGGATCATAGACCAGAAACACTTGTGGGATGGCCAATTGTCCATCATCCATTGTCTGTTTGTCCATTAGTACAATTTTGTTTTCACTGCTTATCCTAAACTACTTGGAAGAATTCCATGAAACTTTACACATACATTCATCCAATGGTTTATTTGGTTCTAATTGAAAATGGTGCCATTTGAACAGCCAGTATGGTAAAATTGGTAATTATCTAGCTTAATGTAATTTGGAAAAAGATTGAATTGGACACATTTATAAATTAGTAATTATCTAGCTTAATTGCCAAAAGAATTGCATCAGTACCACTCAAAAATTAAGCCAGTGGTGCATTACTTTATAGCTTGAGCAAGGAACAACTCAATATTATTCAAGGACAAGTGAGTGCTAATTATAGGTGACTAGTGAAATACAGAGATGAGAAATAGTAATGTTCCCCATTAATAGGTCATGTGCCTAACTTTGTAGTCAAAGTTTATAGTTTTTTATACAAGTATATGGATCTTCATAAAGTGGAAAAACCTACAAGTGGAGCCTGAGGAGAGGGTTAAATATAAATAATTATAATTGACTTTGAACAACTTCAAAATGAAAACTACAGCAATTTGTTGGTGAGCTCAAGGTTTCTTTCCAGCAGATTTGATCACAATTTTTTTTTCCAAGCCCATTGGAGATTCAACTACAATAGAGAAGAAGCATGATCGAGACAAAGAAGAGATTCAAGCATAGGGCCATCCAATTTTTGAGCTCTGCCAATGAAATTTTTCTTTCTCTTTTGGTACTGAAATAAAGAATGTTAGAATTATTTCCAATGTGACCTCAGTTTATCCACCAGAAAGTTCATAATAAACACTAAATACTATTTTTCTCTTCCCTTTTAAGCATGACATGTTTTAAGGACTAGATTTAATTATATTAAACACATTAATCAAAGGTTTACCAAGACGTGTGCTTGGGAAAAGGATAGTCACATAATTTGTAGAAGATGACCTGTAAAATCAAACATCTTTACATTTTTTTTGTTATTTATGTTTTATTCATTTTGTTGGTATTTTAATATATTTTTCATTATGTTAAAATTTTCTTAGTTCAGATACAGGTACGTTTGAAACTGTCTTGTTATTTTTATAAGTATCATTTCGTAAACCTTCACATGTCAAATGCAATACTACACCTTTTGTACCTCCTTTCCAGGAGAGGACCAAGGCTCTGGGTTATATGGCATCCAACATGAGGGCAACAGACCAGGCTCTCCAAGCTTTGGATGAGACTGCGGCTCTGAGACCCAAAGACAATGTTAATGAACTGCACATCAAAGTCATCAGATGTTCTGGACTTAAAGCAAGGAGAGAACGTATGTCTTATCCATTAGATGCAGTTTAGCCTGGAAATCAGTTTAATTTGATTTTGTATTTTTTTCATGAATTTTTAAAACAACATTAATATGAAATTTGTGCCAAGTAAACTAGATTGGTAAATTGATGATAATTTAAAATTGTCAGAGGTCTAAAGATAAAAAGAAGTGTGTGAAAACAAGTCAGGAAAGTAAGGACCATTAGTGTTGGTTAACCTAACAAGGAAATGGAAACATACGACTGGTAATTCATAAATATATGGTAAAAAAAAAATGTTTGTTTCATGAAAATTTTTGTCCAATCAATGAAACATTTATTTATTTAATTAATCATTTAAGATTAATATTAATAAATTCCAAAGTGTGAAGTTATTATTCACAGCCTGTATTTTTAAGCTTGTTGAGTAAGCATTGTTTACATATGTATAATACTTAAATCTCCATCTGTGAGAATGGGCCATAAATCCCCATCTGTGAGAATGGGCCTTAAATCTCCATGTATGAGAATGGGCCAGAAATCTCCATGTGTGAGAATGGGCCCAAATCTCCATGTGTGAGAATGGGCCATAAATCTCCATCTGTGAGAATGGGCCCAAATCTCCATCTGTGAGAATGGGCCAGAAATATCCATGTGTGAGAATGAGCCAGAAATCTCCATCTGTGAGAATGAGCCAGAAATCTCCATTGGTGAGAATGGGCCAGAAATATCCATTTGTGAGAATAGGCCAGAAATCCCCATCTGTGAGAATGGGCCAAAATCTCCATCTGTGAGAATGGGCTAAAAATCTCCATCTTTGAAAATGGACCATAAATCTCCATCTGTGAGAATGGGCCAGTTCAAATTTTCAAGAGTTTTGAGTTTTCCAAGGTGGATGAGATGAAATGGAATGGGTTTTTTTATTTGTTTTTTTTAAAATTTTTTATGGGGGTAGTGATCCATTTGAATGATGCATGGTATAGGAGTGATTAATATTTGACTTGTGGATTGGACTGCATTATTATCACATGTCCTGAAATTCTAATTGCTCTTGCTATAAATATTTTCCCACAACATATTGTGACAGATATATATTTGTGACAGATAATGTAAAAATATTCAAAGATAGTATAGCAAATTGTGATAAAAAGAAAGCATGATACATCGTATTATTACATGTACCAGAAAATGTGTTGTTTTTGGTTCTGAATTTGCTGCTGTTAGTATTATTATCATCCTCTGGTTTCCTCTCAAACTAATTATATCTAAAAATATTTTTTTTCAAAAAATCTTTACTGTATAGAATTTAAGGAAATATAATTTTGTTCTAGTCCACTTTTTTTTAACAATTAATTGATTATTGACTACTTTCAGACTTACTGCTTAGAAAATATGTAACACACTATAGGTTTTCATTTCTGGTATAGTCCAATGGTGAAATTAATAAAGAAACTTTCAACCCTCCCATAGGTCTATTTACATGGTAAGAGAAGGACCATAAATTTATTCTATGATTTGCTATTTATTCCTGCACACATGGCTTTTTAAATTGTGTTTAGCAAAATGTATTTTCACAATATTCCAGATGCCAGTGCCACATTTGCACAATGGTAAATCCACTCATTTAATATTCATCAGTTTGGCAAAAACATTCTCTTTGTTTTTCTGATACAGATACCTGTTTCAGTTACCCTTATTATGCTTAGGCTTTGACATGGAGAGTAATGCTCTCTCAAGCAGTAAAACTGATACTTAGTATTGTCTCATCTAAGCATATATAAGCCTACCAATTAAAAACTGAAAAACCTTTAAAATAACAAACACTTATCTTTACTGAGAAGCCGATCTTTAAAATTTACTGAACTATTGTTCACTAAAGGATTAAGTTGCCCTTCACTTTCCAATTTAACAAGCCCACTCTAGCAATATAGCCTTCAGGCAGTTAAACTGTAACAAGCTTAGTCAGTGACACCTCTTTTGATTGGACAAACAATAAACTCTGTAAACTAGACCTAGTTTTGAATTACTTTTTAGTTAAGTTTAGTCAGTAGTACCTTTATCAGTTGTCTGACAAAGAAATGTTATGTAAACTAGACACAGTGACCTTTGAATTTTACATTGTTAAGATGTTTCTTTGACAGTTTAATGGGATTAACAAATGAAAAGAGCAATATGATATAATAATAGTAGGGGATTTTCTATGACCATTATATCTGGTAGCTCAGTATATGCTGGTCAAAACCTTTTAACTGCTGGTCATGTCTGGCAAATATACAGTAGTTGTTATATGCTTGCATAGTGAAATAATTGTTGGTTTTTTTTGTTACTATTTGTTTTAGATATTCAGCCCTCACCATACTGTGTGTACCAGTTCTTTGATTATAATGACCGTGACACAGCTATTGTACCCAACTCTAACAATCCTGAATTCAATGATCACAGGACTTTCCCAGTGCCTATGTTAGAGGAGTTAGACACCTATCTTAAAACAGTGGTAAGATGACCTTTATCCATTCTTAACTAGGACTAAGATCAGTAAGAACAACAATTTGCACCATTAGGGCAAAAAGCTGTTTGAGTCTTTGAAATGGCTTGCTTTGTTTGGAAAATTCCTCCGTTATGGCAGATAAAACCATAGAGCATGACAAGAGTATACTGAATTATTTTAGATTTTTATCATTTATTTAGTGAGTTGTAATTCAGTATTATTTACATCTTTTAAAAAAATGTTCAATTTAGTGATTATAGAAAGTGGTAAAAAATATTAATAAAAAAAATTTAAATCATGCATTTCTCCTATTTCTGGCACTATAGCAAGATCTGAGAATATCCTATTTTGGGGTCATGGTAAGGTGACCATTTTGATCAGCCAATTGAATAGCAGCTTACAGAATTTGAAGCTGAGTTGTCTTATTTTGTATGTATTGATTCCAGATAAAATATATAAGAATATCAAATGCCATGGAGGATAATAGATACAGTCATCAAACTTGATTGTACACCTAAAAGGTATACCGGTAGAAAATAAGTAATGTACCATAAAACCTCATTTTAAAACAAAATTCTAGGAACATAATTGGTCAGTTATCAAGATATAAAATCAAACATTTCTAATAACTCCAGCAAGGTTATAACTATTTCACATGACATATAAGCAGGATGCAGATAACTCACATGAAAACTGGAAATACACCAATTGGTTAAAGAAATGGCAGATAACCTGCACTTCAGGAGTAAAAATTTTATGATCCAAATAGGATATATGATTTTATCAAATATGGAAATGAGATACCATGTGGTTTCATTATAAGCAGAAATTATTCAAAAGTGGAAATTATTCATCAATAGATGGTAACATTTAAACAATGTTGATTTGTCAGTCATTCAGACAGAGCTTGACGGGCCTGAGGAGGGGGTGGCCAAAAGGGATATAACTGCTACAACTTGTGTTCTGTTTGTAAACAGTCTTCTGCATAGTAGGCAATGGCAGTTAAGATATTTTTATATATTAGTCTTTCAACAAATAAGCTTATGAAGAATTTGTAAGGTAGTATATTCATTACATGCAAGTATACCAACATATACAGAACATTATAGCCATGTTGAACCCTATACAAGCTGTATGGGATTAAAGATGGTCCTAGCATTCAGTACACCCTGGTATACTAGCATGTAACTAATAATTTGTAACATTACAATACATTCCCTTTTCCAAACAACTTAGAATTGCTTGTTGTTTCGTTTTTAAAATTGTGTGATTTAACTTGTACCAAACTTTGCCAACACTTTTTCTAGAACATGTTCTACGTACAGTATGCTGCCTTTGAAGCAGAAATAAATTTCAGGTACAAGAGTAAATTTTATTGGTTTACTATTTCCTGGTGTTATGTGTTTTATTAAAATAGAATTTAAAATATTTGAGATGGATACATTTTAGTCCAATCTTAGTTTCGTAGCTGTCTTCTTAGCAGACTCTTAAGTGAATTAACCTTTTTCTGCATGATGAAGCCTTTTGACACCAACCCCCTTACTGCATGATGGCACCCCGTAGGTCAAATCCTATTAAGATACCCAGTACTTCCAAATTGAAGTCTGTATACCCATAACTTTCATACATGGCTGAAAGAATGAATATAGAAAATAAATGTGAAGCAAATCATTAGTTTATTTGCAGGATTCAAGCAGCTGCACAGTTAAATCTACACTCAACAGTTTTATGTAACAATTTGTGCACCATTTGTAAACATGTGCTCTGCATACTGCTGTTACAACATGAAGTCTTTTGAAATTTTAAATAGTACAGTTGAAGGTTTTTGATAGTATAAATAGGAATATTCTGTTCTTTGAACTAGTCAAGCTTATTGTTATCAAGGTTTCAAACTCGTTCAAACTTTGGAACGAGGCTGTATTATATGCTAAAAATAACTTACCCTATTTGTTTACTTCTTAAGTTTATATCCATCATGTCAGCAAAAAGACATGACCAAGAGTCACTAATTTCTGAAAAAAAATGGATTTTCTGTATTTGCATAACATTTACAAGCAAATTGTGATACTAATCAGCATGGAAAGATGTTAAATTAAATCCTTGAATATTTGTTTTTAGAAACAAGGAAAAACCTTTGGTCACATGGCATGGCAAATTCTTGTCAATTCCACTAATCAATATTGCTTGTTTCTTTCGGTAAAATTTAGGCCCTCAGAGAAGTGTGTTTAATTTTGTAAAAATCTTTATTTAATGTCCCATATATTTAAATCATAATTGTTCATATTTTTTAAAAATTTGACAAAAAAGTTGATACACGTTAGCGAGTCCCTCAGTCAGGACTCATGGGTGAATCTTGCACTTCAGATTTCAACCACCATTAAAATCATTATATATACAAATACTGCATATCATTACTGATTTCATGGTCAATTGCCACCAATCCTTAAACCCACCTAGTATTTACAAAGGTATGCTATAACCTGTTTTTAATCAAAATCACTTTAATTAATACTCCCAAGAACACATTTCAAGTTGTTTCTGCATTCTTAATAAGGATAGAATGGTGGGTTTTGTGATTCTGAAAATTTTTTAACAGAAAATTCAAGCAGGTATAAAACTAAGCTACATGTAACATCATACCATTTCATTGATAAGGGATACAGAGAAGGGATACATTAACTTTATTTTGGTCTCTAAATAACTTCACAACAACAATGATCATAGTACATGGGTATACAGTAGTCCCCCTCTTATATGGCCACCCCTTCTGCACCGGGAAAGTGGCCTTATAAGACAGTTGGCCTTTCCAGAGAGGGAATAAATTGTTTGTGAGAAGTATATGTAATGTACACGGTAAGAAAGCTACATTCTTCAAAGCATTTAATATCTTCGTTTAAAATTAAAAGGTTCTTCTTGTTATAATAATAGACTTATTTCAACTGAATATGCATTAATAGTTCTTATTCTTGGCATAAACGTGATATGCGAGCGGGTGTTGTTGTCATGCACATTGCAAAACCATTCAAAAATGTCATTTAAATCTTGGTACATACATAATTCTCTTTCCATTTGCTCCATTTTCCCACTGCTGCTGAATAACCTCCTTATCAGTTACAATGTTGTTTATTTGAGTCTTTTCAACATAAAATTGTTTTATTCAAGTCTTTTCTACCTAAAATCGTTTGGCAAGTTCCCCCTCCCCACCTCACCCGATGTCGTCGAGTAGAATAACTGACTTTTTTCTGAAATAATCATCTCCATTTACGTGATGACATGTTAATGTTTGGTAATGATTTATTCGAATGTTGCTAACTGTATGTGATTTAATTATGCAGACGAAAATTTTGCAGAGCGGACAAAATGCCTTCTTCGTAAAGGAATGTGTTGTCACATGATATTTTGTCTTTGTCTGGTACCCTGTTTTGTTCAGGGCTAATTTCTCTGTGTGTTGTGTCTGCAAAAATCTATTTTTAGCCTATGCTGACCCTGTAATGATCTTGACAGTTACGTCCGGTTGTAATCATCAGTGTTGCCGACTACAAGACTGATAAAACAACTTTTCTGCATTTAAACAAAATGCCATGTGTTTTTTTAAAGGCAGCGATCTTGTGACATGATTCATTAGTCACAGTCTGGTACCCTATTTGTGTTTACATTTCTTTACACTAAGTGAGAGAAGCCAAAATGGCTTCGATATGTATGCAGATTTGATCTGAACAATAGCACCTCGTGGCCGTTAGGTTTTGTAATCTTGACAATTATTGTAAGTAGTAATAGCCACTAATTATGAAAGTGAACAAGCTCAACATCTTACTAAGGGAAGCCATAAAGGCTATCAAACCATTTCCTGCTGACTTGTGTATTGTACATCAATACCGCCACTTCTCAGCTGTTACTACTGTTCAATAATTGTAATCTTAACAATTATCAGAGAGACTAAACCAGACATCTCATGATAACACAGCAGTAAGGCTAATCGGATTATGTGTACTTACCTTTTTGTATGGATTAAAATTTGAGTCTTTCTCGGCTTTATGGAATAAATGTGGCTTCTCGTGAGGCATAAATGATATAATATTAACCTTAGTGGTACATGTACTTTAGTCAACACTTCTTTCAGTCATGAAAACCTGACATCGGGAAACAGAAATTGGATTACTTAACACACGTTATGAATAAAATTGGTTCTGGATACATATTACAAAATAAAATGTGGCCGCTTGTGAGGGGTAAATTTTATATTTTTGCACTAATATGCTGGTCGCATTAGCGGGATGGCCTTTCGTGAGGGGTACTTTTGAACACAAACTCGTCAGTGCCGTCGGATTCTGGCCATAAGGAGCGGGTGGCCACTGGTCAGGGGGGCCATTTAAGAGGGGGGCTACTATAAAAATATAGTGAGGTACATACTACAGATCATTTACATTTCAGTTTTCATGATTTAAACAGAAAATGTGTCGGGTTTTTGATTTACAAAATACATGTGCAGTACATACAGTATAATAAAATATATAATACAGAATATAATACAAGTAATTTTAGACAGTCAAGTTAGGAGAGTTTGAGAATTGAAAAAGACACTATAATTGTTTGTGCAATCAAGAGATATCATTTTCGGCAGCAGGCGTAACATAATTTGGTTAATAAATCAAAATTTTAGTGAAAGGGTAAAAATTAAAGTAATGATTTTCTGTCTGTCACAAATGCTGAAAGGCACATACTACCACGGTAACCATTTAAATAGTTTGAGGCAAATAAAATAATTTATCTACCCATTATTTGGTTTCATTTTATAAACGTATTGTTGGTGATTATTTCAAGATACATGTATCATTATCATGTTTTATATATTCAAGCTTTTCTTCAGAGAATTTACAATAATTTTTACCTTTGCAAGCCAGTTTTATATGAAATATAATTTTTTTTGACAATATTTCAGATTTAGTTAAATACTTGTTTAAAGACATCCAGTTGTGCATTTTTATCGTCATTTTCAATGATGTGATGAGTTAACAGAAGTACCATAGTGACACCATTACTAACTGAACAGCTGAATGCATTTCATATGGCTATTATATTAGTCACCATTTTGGCTGTCATGATTTCAGAGACATATCCAAACTATCACTGACTGTTTCAAATTAAGATATTCTTCCTCTAAATGTTCATCTTAATAATTTTTAAAAATGTTTATTCCATGTTTCAGTGATGATGATATTCATCCATTTTGTTATTATCTCATAATTAAATGTTCAACAATTCCCAAAAAGCAAAATGCCTCATTAATCATATGATAACTGCATGTATAAATTTTCTTCTTAATCCAAAAATTGACACTGAAACGAAAGATGAATGTACCATCTTGTTTCCTTTCATTACTTCTGGGTAGTATGATTCAGACAATGATCTTTGGAATTATTTAATGGTTTGTGAAGACATTTTCTAAAATTAATTTTTTATACAACAGTTTATATTTTTAATAATCTTTAAGCTTGACTTTGGCACTGAGTACTCCAAGAAGATATAAATAAAGGAATATTCCTAACATATTTGTCTGTAATGCCCTCCCCTCTGACCTTTCTAGCATTCCCTGATTGCCCAGATCACTACAAATCCTTCTTAAAACTGTGCTATGTTCGAATGATCTTAATATATTATTGTTTATTTTATATAAAATATGACAGTGAGTTGAAGCTTGTTTGTTCTTAATTTTTAAAAGGACACCCTAAAAGACTGATCAAAAGTGTTTTCTTCGGCTGAAGAAATACTCATACCAGTATTCCCCTTTCATTTGGGTGACAAATGCTTGCAGCAGTTTGCCCTCTTTGTTATGTTTGAAAAATTACCCTTTTGTCCAACAATGTGCCACTTGTGTAAAGAAGCCTCTCTTGCAGACCCCTCTGAAATTTGATTTTCACAGGATTGAGTGTTCAGTTTTAAATAAGCCAGCTTTAAGGATATTCTCTGCATATACATCAGGTTTATTGAAACTACTATCCATTCTTGAATGCAAATATTTAAATGCTTATTTCAGCAACGATGCATGTCAAGTTCACTTTTTATCTTTTGACAACTGCCTGGTTTTTGGGTGGTTTTCTTTGTATCTAATCTTAAGGCATTCACCATAAACTCTGCTTGTTTTCATTATGTAAAACAATAAATCCATGATTATATACTGTAATCCTGACTTACTGGTAAGTGAAGTTTGCATAAACAGGAAAATCTTGTAACACATTTTTAAGCTGATCTCACTTTTTGTAAATAAAATTCCAATCACAGGAGACAAGAACTTTGTTCATCATTAGTGATCATTGTTATATATTCCTAGCATCTGGATCAAAATAATGCATAATATATATATATATACAGATGTGAATAAATAATAAATATGTATACATGTAAATAAATATGTATACATGTAAATAAATATGTATACATGTAAATAAATATGCATAAAAATGATCATACTACTATTATCTTTATGCTTTTATGAAATTTGGTCATTCTTCAATTTTCTTTCGAGTTTTTGAACTTGAAAACAGGCATTCATATTTGGGAGATATAGTATAAAATGATCTCCAATATTTTAAAATTATCGTTGCATTTTTTTATTGTTACCATAGCAATCAAGCTATTTGGTATAAATTAAATGTTATACCAAAATACATTTTTATATTTGAAATGTTTAAGACCATGTGAGTACATTCAAGAAAGATATAAGCACAGATTATACAGCCAAAACTTTATTGATTTTAAGTGTTCAATCTTAACACTTCACTGAAAACACAACTGTTGTGCCTATTTTACATTGAACCTGGACAATCCAAGACAAATCATTAGTAAATCGCACTTTTCTCTTTCATAAATTTAAAATATTCAAACCCTAACTGATTTGGCAAGCAAATATATAGCTTAATATAAATGAATAATAAAAAATATGCAATTTTGTCATGTTTTTACACATTCTAGACTGGATTTGGTTGCCATGGCAACCAACCATTTCGTCCCCTGCATGCTGAAATAAAGTGTGCCCAGTATCCATCCAGTGTCCACAACAAATTTCCCACTGTAGAGAAAATTATTATTGCACAAGAAGTAAACTCAGATAGGATGCCAAATTATTGAAATAATGGATAATCCTGTGCAAACCAGGAAGTGAAACCTCTAGACTGATGCAAACTAAAGGGTTAAACACATGTCTGTCTTTATTATAAACTTTAGTTTTTGTTGCCATTTACTAACCAGTTGTAATAACATGGCTTACAACAGAACATTTCAATTCACCATGAATCATTTTCCCTATTCTCTATATTAAATGTATCATAATTATTAGTGAACAGTTTCTCTGTCGTCATCATCTCGATGTAAGCTTTATGTAGCTGAAAAATATATTCTCAAATGATAAGTCATCGGGTTGTCTGATAACATTGTTTAAAATTTGTTATTTCTTCAGTCCCAGAAAATGCTCAGAATAAACAGGATATCATTCAGGTAACAGCTGCTGATTAGTTCATATAGGTATACATTTAGTTCTGTTACTGTTATGTTTTACTGGTTCTCTTGCAGCCCTTGAAGATATTTGTCTTTGATGACACAGACCCAGAACAAACTGCCTACCTGGGTATAGCAGATGTCCCTCTGATACCACTAGCTCATGATAAAGGGGTTACAGGGATGTTTGAGTTAAAGGGACCAAATGGCAAAGTGAATGGAACGATAGAAGTGGAGCTTAGATGGCAGTTTACTTATGTGCCACCGAAGACTATGACAAAAGGATCAACTCAGGTGAGAATAACATAGAAATAAGAGTCTGTTTTAGAAATTAAATATCATACTTTTGACTTGCTACATCATGCTGTGAAAGGCACTGATTTCTGTCTAGATTTGAATTCAGAAGATTGACTGGATTATTCCGAGCCCAAGAATTCATTTTCATTGACTGACTGACCAAATAAAGTTCTGAAATTCTCCATCATCATCTGGTCATCATAAATATCATCAAATTCATATTCCTTGCCTTTACTGTCATATTTGGGTTTTTAAATGGAGACTGAGGTTGGGCTATGTAACTGACACTTTGATCATACAGTTCATGAAATTGTTAAAGGATGCAGGTGTCTGCTGTGCAGCCAGAACACAGGGAGTTCAAATATCAACCCTCTGTTTCTTGAAAGGGTTGTCACAAGGGAAAACAACTAGAGGGCTGCCTTACAACCTGAAGGATTAAGGTCAAACATATACAGGAAGTTGAAGAACTCTACTTGGTACTGAACAAGTCTCAAATTTGCAGCACAATTAAAAGGATTGTCAACATAAAAACAAAGTGAATGCTGTCTTTTCAAGCCAAGGGCTTATTGGCCAATGAGTACTGACCAGTAACTTGGGGAAATATCTCTTGGGAATTACATCTGGCTTGTGGAAAAGGAAAATATAAATCAATCAAAACTTTTATTACATTAGATGCAATCAGTGTTTTTACAACAAAACACAAAATATAATACAAACACAAGTTATTCAGACTTGCATGAAAATGAAAGCAATATACTTACTAGTAAAAAACACCCGCGATAAACAATATTGACAGATTCTTCACTTTGTATTGGGTAATATTTAATTTACCATTAATATCTTCAAAGTATTAAAATCCAGATAACTGTAGATACAAGTATTGTGTAATGAATACTGTCATGAAATGGATAAATGAGCACATATCATCATGTGAATAGTGGCATGAAAATGTAAAAATATTCAAGTTGATGGTATTTGTGTGTACTGCAGTCATAGAGTTTCCAATATTACCCCAAGATCTATCATTTTTTTTTGTATGTCACACTTATAATATGACTTTTAATCTACTTTAATAAAAATTTCAGTAAAAAATGTGAACTTAAAAGAAATCCAGGGTTGTTATGCATGTAACTGAGTGTCAGTTTCATCTGGCTCCATGAGTGGATTTCTATGCAGTTAAGGCCCTTTTCCTTTGATCTTTTTCCATGCTTTTTTATGGGAATGAATATATGGCAGAGGGTAGAGGTTACTGGTGCATAGATGATTGTTAGTGGCATATGTTTCATCCTTAGTCAGAATGAATTATACATCTTTCAAACCTATTTGATTATATCATTTGCAAATACACTTCATGCATAAATCCCACCAAAGTTTTGCAGCTTTTCAGGATGAAAACACAATTTTAAAGTGTCTAGACATCACAACAAATCAAGCTATTTTCCTGATGTGGAGCATTATTTGCCTTTGACAGTTTCTCAGGTAATGATTAATTCTGTTGACCTTGGTAACCATTGTGCTATATTTAAATTTATCTTTCTTTATTACAATCTATCCCAGTGCACTTTTGAGCCCAGCAGACTTTGTATGATCCTAATATTAATCATTGATTGATAAATTTTGATTGGGAAAAGCAACTATTAAAGTCATTCACACATAAATCTTTGATTAATAGATAGTTCATGTTTTCTGATCCTAATGAAATGGGACTGTCAAATTTGCAATATTTGCTTGGTCATCAAACATTTTAAAAAGTATTAAGATGACTAATATGAAAATTGAAATTTCAGAAGGAAGCAGCTCCTGTGGATGTACCAGTGAAACTCACTGCAAGTGAAGACACTGCCAGAGCCTCCAATGGTGCATCACGTAGAATAGCAGCAAAGTTTCCTCAACCCAGTGCTACCTCAACTCCCATGCCCAGACAAGAACAACCCGAGAAAGATACTGTTAGAGCTGAAACTTCAGCAACGGCAGTGTCACAGCCACATAGGGTACAAAGAATTCCAATAAATCACTCGATTAGAGAATTGCAATGGGACATTTTCTGGTCATTTTATCATGACAGTAATATTTTCTTCTTTATTTTGTTGTCTTTTGCACCAGAAAGTATCTTCAGCTTTATGTTATTTTTAGTAAGAAACATCATGTTAAAATGTCACTGTATTAGTTAGTATTCTCTGTGGGTCATGGAGTTAAGAACTTGTTGATTATTTTTTTGTTCAGTCTTTCTCTTGTTTGGAGGAAAATCAGGAATAACAAAGGATCTTACATCTTGTCAATCATTTCATTCTTCCCTTCTTTGGTATATAGATTAATTTTTAAAACTCTTCTACAATTGTTTTTCACACTTTTTGGGTGGAGGGTTATGGATTGATTTGCTTTATTTATATTACTGACTTGCAACCAAATTTTATATGTGCAGCTTTATATTAATGAGCTCATGGATGTGTTTGCTCATCATTGTTCTACATGATCAATTAGAGGAGTTATGGTCTATGATTTTGTGACCAAGCAACTTTCGTTTCTACAGCATAAGTCAGTGTATCATTGAATTTCCATAAAGGTTTCTGTTGATGAGAATTTTGATGAGTTGTCAGCATTTTGTATCTTTATTTCATGGAGTCATTGATCCTGATATACTGCTTCAATTACCACTTAGTAAATTTGTTTATATATGAATAGTTAATTTGTTTGTAATGGGTGAGTAAGTTCTTTTGTGATGGATGTTTTATCTTTATACTGATAAGATTATAGATGAGCATGTTTTGGAGCATTCAGTGTCAGTGCTTGATAGAGTAAGTATATCCCTGATTTTCCAACTCATTTTATTTTCTGTTTTCTAAGTGTGTCTTTATATCCTTTGGATTTTAATTAAACTTGGTGTTCTACTATATGTTAATGAGAGATCAGATGTGTATAATTGTTAGTATTCTATTTAAGTCAAAATAAATTAAAAGTTCCATCAGCACCATCTCTCTGTCCATCCATTTTCACTTCTTTTTACAATCCATAGTCTACAGCCCTTATAGGTAAACATTGCATCTACCCTTTTTAAACTAATTTTAAATCACTGCAGCAGATCCTTGTAACCAGTATAGTTCAGGAACCATTCAGCAAATTCCAGTATAGTGTGTATATTGTAATATAGACTTAACTGTGCCTTTTAGATGTTTTTTGTGTCATCAACTCCATCGTGGATAGAGCTATGGCCTTTGAGAATTAACTTCTTATTTTCAAATGGATGTTGCTTGTAAACAAAATGTTGTAAGAACATATTCTGATACAGTTTGATGTGAACACTGTCTCATAGACCTAGATGTCTTTTATGGGGTTTTCTTGTCAACTCAGTTCATGATTAATGTATGGCTCTCAACAGTTAACTACACATCTTCACATGACATGTTGCTTATAAAAACCACATTGCAAAAACTAGCCAATCTGTTCTATTGCAAGTTGGTATGCACATTATCTTCTAGACCAGTGGTTCCCAAACTTTTTCTGGCCAATGCCCCCTTGGTTATCCAGCACCCCCCTACCTTACCCCGTAAAAAGCATTATTCAGCATTAGCACACACACCCTCAGTAATCCCACCATCCCTAAGGGGGCAGTACTGCCCACTTTGTGAACCACTGTTCTAGACCTAGATGTCCCTTGTATGGTTTTGCCTTGTCCATTCCAGTTTGGATAGGGTTATTGTTCTTGACAATTAAATTCAGAGCTTAACATGGGATAGTGCTTGTGATATCTCAAGTACCATTGAACATATTTTGTTTCAATCTTGTATGAATATTGTCTTTTAGATTTACACATGTCTTTTATGGGCTTAGTCTCTTCTGCTTCATTTTAGACAGAATTATTTCCCTTATGGTGGCGCTCTACAGTTTTGTATTTTGCATAGGGTTAGAATTTTAAAGAAAAAGACTTCCTCTGGGTTTCCTCACTAGGTATACTGGCTATTTAAAAAAGACCTTGTATATCTTAGGTGTTGTTCAAAAAACCTTTAATTCCCTTTATTTTGGTGTATGATTGATGTGTGTAATATGGGTCATAGAGTATACAGCTTGGCCTTACTCCAGATGTGCACCTTTCAAAGAGTGCTAGCTCCACTTGGTCATTTTCACTTCCTGAGCTTCAGAGGTAAATTGTAAAAAAAAGAGCCGATAACTTTTTTTACATTTTATATATTTGGTAATTCATTCATTGCACTTTCAGAAAGCTGGTATTGTCTAGTCTGGCAAAATTCATTTTCCCTATTTTAAAAGCTACTAAGGATAGTGTACTTTAGACAAATTCAGGCTGATTTTTGGAGCACAAGGGAGCAGTCATTTTAGTTAGCACTTACATTTACAGTTTCCAAAAGTACAGTATCCAAAGAAATGTCAGCCACATTACATCAAAGTAGCATGGAGGTATGCCAACATTCTCTCCACTGTGCATATTTTAAATGCAAACAACTTCACCATTCATACATCACTCTCTCAAAAGTACATAATAACTGGTGAGCGCCCCCTATTGTGCAAATTCTGTATTTATATGGAGTCTTGGATTGTCACCTGCAGTTAGCATAGGTTCAGAAGCATTTAGCATATTCCGATGGAATATAGCAAGAACATTACGTCTTAGACCTAGATAATACTTGTATGATTTGTGTCTTTTATATATCATTTTGGACAGAGTTATGGCCCTTCTCAGTCAGTTTCATATCTTTACATAGATGTTGTCTTTAATCATTATAGTTGAAGAACCATTCAGCATATTCAGATGCAGTTTGAATGAACATTTTTTCATAGGCCAAAATGTGCCTTTTGAGTTTTGTTTTGTATTTTCCATTTTGAACAGAGTTATGGCACTTGGCTTCATATCCTTTACATGGGATGTTGCATGTATTGATGAGGCCTTGAAAGAGTTGAATTTCGGGCATTCTTTGTCATCATTTGGAGGAATACTGTCCCCTGGATGCCCGTCTTCTCATAACTTTGGTTTCCTTACACAAGTTCCCAAGTTTTCAGCCCATCAAGAGCTAATTGTAGCAAGATTTATGTGAGGGGGGCCCTTTGTAATGTACTCATTGCTAATAATTCAATTTTATCTCTTTAAATAAGATTTCAAGCAGTGAAGATATAAAACCGTATGAAGAGGCCTTTAGTGTCCTGCTTACAATCTTTTCCCTTAATGATGCCTTCCATGAATTTGCTTATATTTGTTTTTTGTAGATGAGTCAGACAAATTGCAAATTAAATTGAAAGAATGAAATAAAATTTCATAGTGATTGTTTGGTAATAAAGGTAACATTAAGGATGTTTGCCAGTATTTTTGCACCTTCACTGCACAGATAGAGATGAGATAATGATGATGTTATATTGGCATTATTACTGCAAAGTAGAAGGCATAATTCACCTGATGTCATATTGGCATTATTACAGCAAAGTAGAATGGCATAGTTGACCTGATATAATATTGGCATTATTGCTGCAGAGTAGAATGGCATAATTGACCTGATGTAAAGTGCCATTTATGCTAAAATGTGCTTGACCAGTTAAAACTCATTTAAGTGACAAATCCACCCACTTAGTCTGCCATTTTCTTCTAACAATTGTTTGGAAACAATATGTTCACAATGGTGAATTTATTTGGTTGATTTGCATGATAAACCACATTTATCTTGTGACAGTAGTGAAAAGGTGTGCCTTGAGCCTTTGTAACTCAGTAGATACCCAGATGGCCTTGTTGGCAGCGTGGAATTTATTCAGTTTCCCAACCTAATTACAGTTTACAGAAATATCTAGTGTGGACTAAAGTTTTCAGCCATCCCATGATCAGCTGAATACCAGAATAGTCAATGGAAATGATCATTTGTTTGTATGTATGAATAGTCCATCCATAATATCAAAGAAAAATATGCTTGAATGAATATTTAAATATAAATGTACTTATTTAATCCCAGGTTTCATTATGTTTTAGAAGTCAAGATTGACACATATGCTGTCAGCAGCTGTGATTTTTCTGCTTGAGACTTGCTCATTCATATTTACTCTATGCATTTTCTCAGATTGTTGCTAACTGCAAAATAATCTCAGATATGCTGACCTGATTACCTCCAACGTAAAAAATTATTCAGACTTTATATTTACACCTTTGCTCAAAGTTCTTGCTTTCTGGCACTTGTGGAGGGTGGCTGTGTGAGGTAAATAATTCTCAGAAAATTCATTGGGAACATTATATCCAGATAGTGTTGTGGTGATTGCTGAGTAACTTCTTGTTGGCTTTGTTCTAGCAGGACCATGTGATTAGTGGACAGAACTATCTTTCATTTTGCATCAGGTCTGTTAACACTGAGAGTGGTCATGAAATCACTTTGGCTTTAGTGTGCTGATATTTAAGATGCCGATATTGCTAAATTAACAGGAAAATTTAAATCACTAAATGGTATATGAATCTTAAAGAAAATATAAAAATAATTGTATAAATTGGCTCAGAAACTCACATTCTCATATTTGCCACTCTGAACACCATAAATATGTTAAGACAGAAGATCAGAGCTCTAGACAAGAGTGTCTTTGTGTATTTTACATAAACTGACTCATAAATAATGTAATACAGTTGTTAATGCATTCAGAATTATGCAAAAAATTTAAGCAATGTATCCAGAGGTTTGGCATATTTATCCTGTCGATATTTTATTATGGTGCGCTTGATCAATATAAACTATCATATTGGGACAAGTTTCCAATGTTTCATGCTTTGTTTAAATTAAGGTACAGTATTTGATAACTGTAAGAATATTCACTGAAACAAAGCCATGTAATTAAATCCACTTTGAATTAGTTTTTGTTAGTAAGCTGCTTTACACATTCTGGTACTGTTAGTTTGTTTTGTGGTGTTTATTTAGGCTTGGTATGGTGTTTTATGGCACAACAACACAAGTAGGTTATTTAGTGCCAATGCAATTGGAGTAAATCCCCTAGTCCAAGGACACATCAAGGTAGCTGACCCAGGCTGATCCCATAGAAGGATTCACACCTGTATCTTTTTGTTTGTGAGTCTGTCATGCTAAAATACACCATTGAATTAAAAAAATACAGTTGGTTCGAAACAAGGGAATAAAATAGCCAATTTATTGATTTCTTATCTAGAACTCTGATAATGTAATGTGCATAGGTAAGTATTATTGGAAAAAAAACCCATAATTTTCCTAAAAATTTGCTTTCAGTAATAATCATTTTGATGAGAAAACACATTGTAATTATAAAACAGTCTAAATGCAGAGAGTTCAGAATGTATCTAATGCAATCTGTTAGGGCCATCTTCATCATTTTAGGTGGCGAATGCAAGTTTCAGCCTGGATCATGATTTGAGGGAGAAGTCACCTCTCCATAATAAATGAACAGAAATGTGTTTTACATTCTTAGGGTGGTGTGACTGACAGTAGTATTAATAATAATAGTAATAACAATGATAATAAATGTTGAATATTGACCATGAAGTTAATCCTTCTTGTAGAAAGTAAACTTGTTCATGACTAGATGATTCATACACAGACATTCAGTGGAATCAGAGTCAAAGTTCTAAAATGGCACAACAGTAGGGCAACACACAAAAAGTATATGCATTTAGCTCTTGTGATGTTTTTTTCTTTTCCAATTCACATTTCATTAGTTGTTGCATTCAAAAACTACATGATAAAAGAATATAAGTACTTGTTCTACTGGGTGAGTAGGTTTGAAAGAAATATTTTCTCTCCCAGCAAAAATAGAACAAACTTTTCATTTTTAAATATTGTATTCCAAATTTAAATTACATACTTGACGATTGATGTTTCTTTTACGTTTATATATTATTCAACAATAACATTCATTTGACTGTTGTGAGATTTACTATCAAATGGTAACTTAGAATACTTGTTGACTCATTTATTAGGTAAAATATATATAGATGTTTGACTTCCATATTAATTTTCCTAAATGAAAACTCGTTTTATTGTAATTTTGTGATCAGTAGGGCTTTATATACTAGAATTACATTTTAATAGAAGATTATTAATAAAATTTTTACTTAATTTCACATTTAAAATTAAGTGACTGTAGCAAAGACCTCAAGACTCGAGGTGTGCTTTCAGGTGGATTCCTGCCGGTTTGGGTGACTATTTCACCCACTTCATCTGGATTTCTGACCACTGGTAACAGTTGATGATTCAGAAGTAGATCAATTTAATTACTGGTTATTCTAATCTGTTTTAACAGTTGCTTCTTTTACATGTATATGATGATTGTATCTCAGTTTTGTACAGTTGGTGGTCAAATAAGAATCTACTTCAGTTCTTTTTTCCCCCACAAAAATTGCAGTGGGACATGACAGTCCAGTTGTTGTTTGTTCTCTGTTGTCAATTCTTTGTTAACCTTTAAATTTTATTTTCTCTTTGTTGGATGGATCAGGGAAGGTATGCCTAAGTTCTGTTCTTGCTTTTGTGTTGATTGCAAGACATTTAAGCTTCATCATTCTGGTTAAACAAGCTTTATATTCATAAAAGTTTGAAAACAGAGATGTTTACTTTTTATGAAACAAAAAGTGCCATCCTTATGAACTCTTGAGCTTGTAGATGCACTTCCCCCTTGATAAACTCATAAACCCAATTGTAATGCTGGGCTTAGGCTTGGATTCCATATTTCTCCAACAACATACCAAAAGAATCTGCCCCAATTATTTGAACATAAAGAAAACATGAAAACATTTGGTAAGTGAAACCTTGATATATCACTCATTTTATCATTTGAAATGGTGTTTACTAACCTGAAATAAATTTTGAATCATCATTGTGAAATTAGCAAGCTTTAATAAAATTTAAGATTTTGCTTGATTTGCTTGGGAAAAAAATATTTTCTCAATAAACTGTAATATGATAATATCTGATGAAGATATTGATCAATTAAAATGTCATTAATGCCTACTGGTGACAGTACTTTAAAATATAATTGCCAATTAAATAAGTCTTGTCAAGTGAAATTCATGTTTGAGTTTTATCTTTTAATTCAGTTTCATTGTAATCATGATAAATGTGATATGTCTTCTTGTGTTCATATGAGAAATGTAAATGTTTTCTTGAGAAACTAATTAAGTAAGGACTGTGGTTTTTTTCTCACACATGCATTGTTACAATTAGTTAAAAGCTGATCTGCAGTGCATTATCACGTCATCAGTCTTTTGTATTAAATCAACTAAAGTGATAGTGGTCAAGGTCGTGTGTTAAATCAGCTCATTTCATTTGACTAATTGTAAACACATGTGACATAATTGAAGTGTCTAATATTAATCAGTGGTTTAAAGTACTTATTAACAAATATGGTCAATGATAGCAGAGGAACCATGTGAAAGGCATTGTAGGTGTTAGGAAAGTTTAGTTTCACAGATAGGATTCATTATGGACAAGCATGTTCCAAAAGTTTATAGTGAACTTAAAAATTCCCAATTTGGCACTCAGAGGTTTACTAAAACAATGAGCAGAAATTTTATGGTAACTTGCAATTAAATCACCACATCAGTGCATGTATTTTAATAATCTGACAATTAAAAATAAGTTTCAACATTATTTTTTCTTTCAATAAATTTTCATTTTTTTATGTGAAAATTTTTAAAAATTCTGTATCTACAGCAACACAAGAATGTATTCAGATTCACAAGGATGTGATTTTTGTTGAAACTACTTGGAACAATGTTCTAAACAATCTTCAGAGATTAGATGTTTGAAAAATAAAGATAATTTATTCAGAAAAACGAAGAACTTTATTAGGAAAAAACTATTTATTACCAATTATTCCCAACACAAACATTAAGTATTCAGATGCTTTACTACCCCTACTTACACTGTAGATGTCCATCCCTTACTTAATTGTTCAAAGGTTCCTCAGTAACCTGAGCCCTCACAGATTTTAGGACCCTGTCGTGAGCAGGTTATTGAAGTAGGGATGTACTTCATACCCTGAAAATTTAAATTGTTCTAGTGAATCATTTTAAGTCCAGAGAATATTCATTACCTTAATTGTGACATCTCCTGGCTGCAGTTTCATCAAAACATCTTGAAATGTTAAGCAGACCTGTGCACCCTCAGTATTTTTCCATATTTAATATGGGAAAAAATATCAAATATGGAAATATGACTTCAAGAGCAAAATCCGATTTTGTGCGAGGTAAAATACAGAAAATTTGTATTTGGCTTGTACAAAAAAAATGAAAGGAAAGAAGTACAAAAATAAAGCAGTAGCAACTCGCCGTAATTAGCTCTGTATTAAACAGAAGGGTCATGTGCAAAATGCTCTGCAACGGCGCATGTGTAGAGTTTCTTTGTCGTTGTGTCTGTAGTGTAAACAGCATCATGGCTGAGCGGGGTTTGGGAAATGTATTTGAAATGGTATCTATGAGGAAGATAGTGACTGACAAAGAATTAACTTCAATCAAAGACAGGAAGCGACGAGTACAGCAGTTTCTCACATCATACAGCAAGACCTGGCCGTTCATTTCTGTCAGCAGAAAGGGCAATAATTATGCCTTATGCAAACTGTGTGAAACATCTCTCACCACATAAAATCAGAGAAGCATAAAGTGATCAACAAGGCTAGACAAATGGTCCAATTACATCATTCTTTTGAAATAATATGAAACGTTCAACTGACTGCGATGAACACTCCCAGCGCGTGTCTCGTGCTGAAATTGCTGCAGGTATGTAGATGTTTTATTTTATTTTATATCATGTTTATCTATTTTTATGACATTTACTTACAAATCCAGGCAATTACAGTAATCTGAAACCTTTTATGCATGTATTTTTATCAAGTGAAGCACACATACAGAGTTGGTACCAGGCAGCTGTTAAATTTAATCCCAGCTAGTCATTCGAATTTGCTAAAACTTACAAATTCTAAAATAGAATCAGTTTCACCTTACCAATGCACCATTGTTTGAATAGGTATGGTGTGAACACCTTTACTGAACTAATTTGTATATTGTACAAATTACAATTTATGTTTCAGATATGAAGTGTGGCAGAATGAAAGCAACTGCCCTTGTGAAGACTTTGGGAAAGGCACAACAAAGGAGCTTGTCTGAGAGGATGCAGACTGCAGCCTTCACACTTTCGACAGATGGCAGTAATGATACATGTAATAAGAGCAAGCAGTTCCCGATTGTAACTAGATCAATGGACCAAAACACCGGAATTGTTCTCTCAGAGCTACTTTCCCTTCCTATCTGCATTGGATCTGCCACAGGAGAAAACATTCAAAATCCTGGATGGGGAAATCAATGCATGCCACTTACAGTGGAATAATTGTTTAGCACTTGGATGTGACAATGTCCTGGTTATGACTGAGAACAAAATTGGTGTAATTTCCTACATTAGAAATAAGTATGACATTGTATTCTTGGCAGGATGCTGCCTTCATGTCATGCACAGTGCAGCCCAAAAAGGAGCTAAGTGTTTACCTGATGTGGATGAGATCTTGCAGGATGTATATTATTATTTCCAGAAAAGCAAGAAACAACAGCACAAATTCTCAATGTTCAGGATCTTTTTGACATTGAGCAGAAGAGAATGCTCAAACATGTTTGTACCAGATGGCTAAGTATTGGTCATTGCCTAGAGAGATTGCTACAAAATTGGGAACCTTTGAAAAATTTCTTTAAAGTAGAATTTGATATCAAGACCAAGTCAGTTTCATCTTCAGCACAGGTTTCCAAGAACAGTGACAAAACATATGCCCACAAGAAAGTAGAAAACATCCTAAAGTTCCTGAAATCACCTACAAACAAGCTGTATGTTCTGTTTCCGGACTATACTGTTAAGATGTATAATGATGTGCTTGTCAATCTCCAGTCAGATGAACTGAAGATACATGTACCGAGAAAAATGCTGGTCAACCAGGTTGAGAAAGGACTTTGTCATTTTGTCAAACCAGCTGCCATGTCAAGTTGTGTGCCTGAAGCTGTTGACTTCAAAAGCAGCTACAATTTAAAAGACAACAAAGACTTAGTCATAGGTGATGCTGCCTGCAGTTTCATTGCCAACTCTGATAATAATAGTTTGAGGGACATGTGGATCAAGCAGTTGTATGGGGATGTAAAGCTGTACTTTAAGAGTGTTTGCAGTTACCTGATTGAGAAGCTTCCTCTCAAAGAACCAATCTTGAGACATGCAGTTGTAGCAGATGCTTCTTTGCAACAGACAGCCAAATCGAGTGAGAGTGATCTGACTTTCTTCCTGCATAGATTTCCAGCACTACGTCCTCCTGGTTGCACTGTTGACACTTTTGTTGAGCAGTTTGCTATATATCAATATACAGACCAATCCACCTGCACCAGACAAAGAATGGATGAAACCTGGGCTGCAGTTGGCAATAAGAAGGATGAAGAGGGGGCATTGTTCCTCAGTGAACTTTCAGTTATAATGCGAGGAATATTAACCATTATATATCAATATACAGACCAATCCACCTGCACCAGACAAAGAATTTATGAAACCTGGGCTGCAGTTGGCAATAAGAAGGATGAAGAGAGGGCATTGTTCCTCAGAGAACTTTCAGTTATAATGCGAGGAATATTAGCCATTACCCACAGTAATGCCCACTGTGAGAGAATCTTCTCCACAGTGCGTAAGAACAGAACAGAGCAGAGGTCATGAATGGGAGACGACACTCCAGAAGCATTGTTGCTTATTAAATCAAAACCTTGTTATCCATTTAAATTCCAACGCTAGTACTCAGTTGAACAACTACAGAAGTTGAAAAGTGCCTACTATGAAATGAATAAGACAAGTGAATGATCCTTATTCCAGCATACATGTAGCACTGAACTTGATGCTGCTTTGCTCTAACCTTCAACATCTAAGCTCAACACTGATGATTATTAATAAATTATTTTCAAATGTTATATGTTTCAAATATTGTAGATATGAAATATTTTGCATCATTTTTGCAGTATGGATCATTGTTTGTATTGACAGTTTGGTTACAAGATGTAATAATGATGCTTCGGTAATGTTGTTCGTTACTATTGGTGTGCACATGTGAAGAATACTGAAAGCTGACATGAAATACTGCAAATATCCCTGAAAATACTGAAAAGCATTATAAGGAGGTGCACGGCTCTGGTTAGGTCTAGACTTAGAGGATTGGATGGGTTAAACATAAGTTAGACTTACATTTTATCCTGTGAAATTCCTAGATTCTAGACATAAATCTAGATTCAAGTTATTGTTGTGAAATCCAAACCTGTCATCACCAAGTTATTTATGAGATTTTTGTATTGCACCATGAAACATGCATGCACACAGAAAACTGCTGTATAAGGTCATACAAGTTTAATATCCTGTCACAACTGAGACCTTAAATTTACACAGGGAGCTGGTGTGCCTGTCAAGAGGAGATTATTAGAAACTGAGGAGGTCCAGAATGGCACAGAGTCCATTGTCCATGAGGCAGTGTCCAGGGTTGTCTCAGATATCATGCCATCAGGGCTTGATTCCTCAGGTAGCTACCTATCATTTCTTATCTCTTTGTAAAAGTGTAGTTGATGTAACAGTTTGTACTCTGTAAATGTTTCATGCTCAGATGTAGACCAACAAGTTGTTCTCAACTTTTTTATTTCTTCTAATGTCTTCTAATGTCAGTTGTGGTAGAGAACAACTGTATGAAGAAACAATCCATTCTGGAAGGTCTGCTTGTTATACATGCAGATTGATGGGCCACTCACTAGTTACCAATAAATCTATTTCAACTGACCTTTGTATTTGGATGGTAAGTATAATCCCACCTGTTGATCCATGGTATTAAATCTTTTTAAGCAATTTTAAGTATTATTCCTTGTCAGAACAGAACACCAGTTTATTCCACAGTTGTTGCTCTCAGATTTGAATTGTTGACAAATGTGTGAAAAGCAGCATAACCCCAAGACATCAGAAACATGTCTCAGCTGTCTTGCAAGGCTTGTATCATTGGGAACTGACTAATGGATGGGTTTGTTATCTTATATAGTTCTTAAGGTAGAAGACATTTTATGACTCTGAGAGGAGAAAAAAAAAACAAAAAAAAAAAAACAGTGGCCTCTGTTGGATCAAAATATATCCTTGCATATGGCAGAACTGGGAATTAAACCCCAGACCACACACCAGATAATTAACAAGCATGCTATCACTGTGGTATACTGGCAGTGTATAATACGGCTATAGCAGCATATAATATGGCTACATCAGTGTATAATATGGTTATAGCAGTGTATAATACGGCTATATCAGTGTATAATACGGCTATAGCAGTGTATACTGTGGCTGCATCAGTGTATAATATGGCTATAGCAGTGTATAATACGACTATAGCAGTGTATAATATGGCTACATCAGTGTATAATATGGCTACATCAGTGTATAATACGGTTATAGCAGTGTATAATACGGCTATAGCAGTGTATAATACGGCTATAGCACTATAATACAGCTATAGCAGTGTATAATATGGTTATATCAGTGTATAATATGGCTATAGCAGTGTATAATACGGCTATAGCACTATAATACAGCTATAGCAGTGTATAATATGGCTACATCAGTGTATAATATGGCTACATGAGTATAATATGGCTGTGTATAAAATGGCTATAGCAGTGCATAATATGGCAATAGCAGTGTGTAATACAGCTATAGCAGTGTATAATATGGCTACATCAGTGTATATTATAGCAGTAGCAGTGTATAATATGGCTACATGAGTGTATAATATGGCTGTAGCAGTGTATAATATGGCTATAGAAGTGTATAATATGGCTACATGAGTATAATATGGCTGTAGCAGTGTATAATATGGCTACATGAGTATAATATGGCTGTTGCAGTGTGTAATATGGCTGAAGCAGTGTATTGTATTGCTACATCAGTGTCGTTTATTGAATGATTTAAGGCAGTATGGTGTTGTCAATCTTTTTTGTGATCTCTTGAACAAAATATAAGCATTGTTTCCATAGAATCATAAAGTTGTTCTTATTTCATCTGAAATGACTTACTTGCATTGAATAATTTCAACATTTGGCCCTAATTTGATTCATTTGACAAATCTCATATCTAATGAAGACTAATGTATATTTATTGTATTAGATTACACTGATTATGAACTTGCTTTCCATTTAATTTTATTTTAGAGACACCCAGAAGATCTACTGAGGAATCCCCAAAATCACAACCACCATCTGTTTTAGAAGGTGAGTGGTACTGTATTGCAGGTTATTATAGCAATAGGGAGGAACTTTCAAAATCACAATCACCATCTGTCTTAGAAAATGATTACCAGTAGTACCATATAGCTAGTTATTATAGTTGGAAGGAATCCTCAAAATCACTTCCACCATCTGTCTTATGAAGTGAATAGTACCATATAGCAATAAGGAGGAATCAGAGGTCAAAGGTCAGTTGCTAAGGTCACTGACTGAAATATAAAATGGCTGCTCTAAAAGATTTTCAGTTATGTATTATTGTACTGTTCATGGTACTCTTGTTTGGAGTTCTTGATATTTTTATTTTTAGAACTTGCCTTTTAATCTACACCCTATAGCCAGTATTGTGCTGACATTTGGTTAAACCCTACGCATACATACATACATACATACATACATACATACATACATACATACATACTCATGTGTAAGCCAAATAAAATAAAAGCCTGGAAGAAAATAGTTTGGCTTATCTATGTGCGAGGTCTAAACTTGAAAATTTTTAAGTTTTATTGTTGATTACTGGTATATATTGTTAATGCAGATCACTGTAATGAGATCACATACTTGACATGAATCCCAGGACCTGTTGTACTCAGCATACCTGCCACAAATTTTTTAAAAGAAGATTCAGGACCAAAAATACAAAAATTCCAGACCTGACAGTAACTCCTGAAGAGGTCCAAATCCACATGCTAAAATTTCTCCCAAATGCAAAAGAGTACATTACCAGTTTCTGACTAAAAATAATAACAAAAATTTAATATTGTTTTCAAGACATTTTAGTCTTTTTTCAATTTATCCAGTCAATAGCAATATTTCTCAAGATGGCTGGACATATGGGTTGGCTTATGCATGGGTCATGCACTTTTTAAAGTTTTACCTATTCATCTTGAGGTTGAGGTGTCGACTTATACACACATGGGTTTATATGTGAGTATATACATTTCATACATAAAGGATTCACTTTGTTCTTCTGTCCATCTTTTCTTGTATTTTTCATCCCTGTCCAATCTGCAACAAATATAACTGCATAACTGACATTAGACTTGCACAATGAATGTGTCATGCCATGAACAGCTGTCACACAACCAAAACTGGGTCAGTGTGACCTTTCTTTAAGGATTTGGTAATTATGTCAGGGTTTTAATTCTAGCACCTTTTCAAAAAAACTTACACTGAAATTATATTATAAAATGAAACTGCATTGCATATCAAAATTATGTCACTGTGGCCTTCTTTTCTGAGTTTATTCAACATCACTCTAAAAAAATGGGGGGCACTTATTTCTATATTCGTTCACCTATTGCACCAAATGTGCATATTAGGGTGCATTTGAAGTGAATATGGGTCAGACAATAAAAACTGGGTTGCTGTAACCGTTTAAGGGTTTAATCAACATTTCTTAAACTTATGTCTTAGCTCTTGTTTTAATATCTTTTCACCAGTTGCCATTAGGGTGCATTCTGGGGTGAAGGTGTATCATGCAGCAAAACTAAATCACATTGATCTATCTTTTAGGTTTATTAAACAGAAACTTAAAAGATATTGATTCCTGCCACAAAAGTTGGGGTATCTTTTAAGCTTCTGCTTACTAACACCTCTTGTTTTCCATCTTATTATGAAAATTATACGACTGTTTAGAGTTGGCAATGAATATAAACAATGTGTAATGCGAATATATTTATATATCTATATATGTGTGTATGTGTTTGTGTCAGCTCCTTCAGGACCACAGATAAATGCATATTCTTCAGAAAGCGAGTATGATGAGGAAACAGATTCTGAACGAGGTAACAAGTCTATGCAATTGATGATCACAAAGTTTGTGTTTGGTCTCTTCCTTATCCACAGTTTATCCTTGACTTTTTGCACATCTCCGACACAGACTAGTCTCATTATTTTCCTCTGTCAGTCTAGTCTCAGTTATCAAAGTTATGCTTATATAGCTGTCACTTCAATTCAGTGACAGAACTGTGAACAATGTAATAAATGGCTACCTCAATTTCCATCTTTACATTTTGTATTTGTGATTGTATTTGTGAGCATGATGTGACTTGCATCACTAAGACTAGACTGTGCATTTACATATCTATGTTGCTATTTTCACTTCACATGTTGTTTTTACAAGTCAGAGGTCTTCTTCCTTAGAATGGGACTCTGATCTTGTATAGCTGTCAGCATCTTTCACATTCCTTTCATTCTTTAAGGATGTTTGCTGGTGATAGCTTTACATTTTAATGTTTACTTACCTGGGAGTTAATTAAAGAAATGTGGTGAAAGAATGACATTTCCTGTTATGGCCGTTATCTCGGGCAGCTTTCAAAATTGTCATATGTTCTGTGGTCCAAAAAACCATTCATTTTCGGAGCAGGTCATTAGGGAATTTTGCTTGTTTCATTTGTCCATGGTCTGAATTGCAACAGATTGTTAAAGTTAATTTTGGAACACTGATCTTAGGACATATTATACTGAGTCTATTGTATATATAAAGGATCTCAAATGCATAATGATTTAATACTGAATTTATGAAGCAAGTTTAATATTTTCCAGTTTTTGTTCATGAAGCTTGCGTAAACTGGAAATTCTTCAGTTTCATAAATTTAATATTAAATCTTTACCCATTTGAAAAATTGTTTGTCATATATGCTCTTAATTCATTTGTATTGAACCCCTATGGGGTAAATTGGCCATATTCTGAAAAACATAACCTTTTTTCCAGTGCTTATTGGAATTATGGCTGCCAAGTTATTGATAGTTATTTTAAAAGAAAAAAAATGTTCTAGAAGGCAGTGCAAGGGAAACTCCCATGGTCACAGCCAGTCAGTAATGAGAATACTGCAAATAATTTCATGGGATTATTTGGACCAATTATATTCACATAATGTGATATGTTAACTTGTTGAAATATCAAAAATATCAAACTGCACACACTATATGTAAAGTGTACTAACTGTGTTACAAACTCAATTATGGGTCAGGTCCAACAGCAAACAACATAGAACCTGATCTGCCATCACATAATGCACTAGCAGTTTGCAGCTGGACCTGACATGCAAGCAGGTGTATTTGGTAATTATACAGCAACCTTAGCAACCTATGAATTTCTTCACACTGTTAAGATGTTTTGGCTGTGAATATTTATTAAAGTTATATTAATCTTGTTTTGCCAGCAATCATCCTTAAAATCCCCTAGTGTATAAGGGGTTTAAAAAACAAGACTGAATGTTTCTCCTTCCTTTCCTTAAATGCATATTTTCTCTTGTCCAGACTAAACTTGGTTGAAAGCATCTGCTTCTGCCCTCCTTCTTCTGCAGTTGCAGTTTCTGTATAAAATTGCATGCTAATCTTGTAAAATTTATTCATCAAATGTTTTAGCATCATCAGAATAGATGATAATTGTTTACCTTTCAATCATCTGGTTATATTCATATTGTGAAAATGGGATGTGACTTTTTCAGTGCAAGGTACTCTAATTTTCATTTAAATTGTGGGGTAAATTTACATGATTTCATCTTGAATGTGCATGCCCTATGTAAAGTGCAGCTAACTTGGTCTGACAGATCCACATATTTAAGTACCATCTTAAACCATGAAAAATGTTGCCCACAAAACCATGAAAAATAATGCCCACAAAAAGAAATAAACTCACAGCAATAACCCTAAAACATGGCATGAGTCTTTCTGCGACCTGTACATTTGAGATATAAAGAGAAACAAATAGTGCAATTCCTTAAAAATAGTTGTTACTGTCAGAAATCTGATAATTTCTGGTTTCAGGCTGATGGACAAGAAGTCAGTTTCACATGATACACAAAGCCAGTGAAAACTCTGTTTCCCATAGGCAAAAACCTTTAGTTTTCTTGGACCTTCTCTGCTGATGAATTAAGCTCAAAATTTACAGATCTGAGTAAAATTTCCACAAATTTATCATTATAATGTCCTGGTAAAATGGTATAAACCTAGTTCATTTTAGAAATGGAAACTGTTTCCATCAATTTAGCAAATATTTATCAAAATTGTTAACACTGATATAACTTTGCTGTTAATTTTGGAGAAATAGATTCCCACTATGAGAAAAAAATCTGTGCGCATTTTTTAACATCATCAAGCATCAACTATTGATTTCTTTTTGTCTGTTATTCCTCCTTGTTATCAGTCTAGAACTTGTTGCAAAGGAAGTTGACCACATTTTCTTTTTAATGGACACCATATGTAAACTTCATACTATCATACTATTTTTAGTTTTTTTTCTGAACAGACTGTGTTACACTTGTTAGTTTTCATTCAAAAGAAATATTTTAACTGTCTTCTTTGATCCAGACCAAATTTCAAACCATCCATGGCTAAAGCACATGATATTTTGAGAACTGCTAATTGATCCAAATTTAATCATGGCATGATATAGAAACCTTCCAGTTATTTTAGCTAGCCAACTACATATACATGTCACATGTGCCTTTGAGTAGATCTGTAGAAATGGAGAAGTGTACTGTGTTAAAAAAATTAGGGCAGGGATGAGGATGAGCCCTGTCAGTGTGTGTTACTCAGACAGTTAGGGAAGGATCCAAATGACCAATTATACAAAGTTGAAAGGCATAATTATGGACCAGGCATCTGTATTATGTATGAATATAGAATTAAAATAAGTTTTGGCTTTGTTCTCAGTCTGAAATAGAATGCTGATAAATGACAAATCTCTGATAAAAATTCAAACAGTGTTGTTTTAAATATGCTAATGTGCCAAATGATTACTTTTGGAAGGAAAAGGAGAAAAAAAAGTGATGTCTTGGTTATAACGCTGTAATAGTAGTCTGTGGGCAGAGTGGGAGCCAGAATTTCCTTGCAGTTTTGTGTAGTTTGAATGAGTGAAGTAGAAAAATGTGAATAAAGATGAAAATAGAAATATACATGCAATTAAATGTTGGAATTTTTGACAGTGGTTTTAGGGTTATAATATCCAGAGATCAAATTGTTGTGTTCCAAAAAAGGTAAGAGACTCGTTTCAAATGAGAAAAGGGTTTTGGACCACCAAAAGTTCTTGGCACTCCCCCCTTTTTCCACCCTTGTTTCTGAGACCTTTGATAACTTGTGTCATCTTCATACACAAAATACAGATTTATTATGTTGTAATGCATCAATCACAGTGATTTTATTTGAATTTTGAGGTTCCATTTACTAGAAAGCAGTGTAAAATGCAACTGTAAATTATTGCAACATATAAAACATTTTAAAAATTCCATGGAAGATATCTATGAATTACATAACATAAATTGTGTTAGGTAATGCCATTAAAAGCACAAGCAAAATTCATAAGATATAGGTCATGTATATAATACCTCAGATAAGTCTAACATGTCTATCATGTATTACCAATGTACCATTAATTCATGTCATCAGCAGAGAACTATATATTACCTGAATTTATGTGAATTTCACAGCATGCATCTCTGAATTACCTTAGGTAAATTTACCTTAGGTAAATTAGGTTTCAGCGGGTAACTGAAACACAATCAAAACTCTCAGAAATTCAAGTGCTACGTATAATTACCTGGGATGTTACTATCATTATCTAAACAAGCCAATCATAGTTGATCTTAGAGATGAAAACTTTGTTCTGTCAAATTGGGGTGGAATATTGATCCCGCTTTATTAGAAATAAACATTGATCGTTCACAATGGCTGCACAATGTGACGTAATGTTGATGGATATAAAAGGACAAGCGACCAGTGGAATTATAGACAAAACACTTTTGCAGAAGAGAAATTTAAAGTTTGAACTAAATTATTCATATCAACATCAATTAATAAATCATCTTTGCTAGAGAGTATAAATTATTATTTAGAAAACATTTAAAATCTTGAGTTGACTACTTATTATTTGCCTGGAGTCATTTTAAGTATATTTTTGAGTGATTGATAGCAGGAAGCAAGACATAGCACTCATTTTTGTGTTAGTAGCAATGGCAATTTGTTAAGCAAGACATAACACTCATTTTTTTTGCTAGCAGCAATGACAATATTTTAAGCAAGACATAGCACTCATTTTTGTGCTGGTGGCAATAAAATTTGTTAAGCAAGACATAGCACTCATTTTTGTGCTGGCAGCAATAAAATTTGTTAAGCAAGACATATCATTCATTTTTGTGCTGGCGGCAATGAAATTTGTTAAACGAGACATAGCACTCATTTTTGTGCTGGTGGCAATGAAATTTGTTAAGCAAGACATAGCACTCATTTTTGTGCTGGCGGCAATGAAATTTGTTAAGCAAGACATAGCACTCATTTTTGTGCTGGCGGCAATGAAATTTGTTAAGCAAGACGTAGCACTCATTTTTGTGCTGGCGGCAATGAAATTTGTTAAGCAAGACATAGCACTCATTTTTGTGCTGGCAGCAATGAAATTTGTTAAGCAAGACATAGCACTCATTTTTGTGCTAGTGGCAATAAAATTTGTTAAGCAAGACATAGCACTCATTTTTGTGCTAGTGGCAATGACAGTTTGTTAAGCAAGACATAGCTCTCATTTTTGTGCTAGTGGCAATGACAGTTTGTTAAACAAGACATAGCACTCATTTTTGTGCTAATGGCAATGACAGTTTGTTAAGCAAGACATAGCACTCATTTTTGTGCTAGTGGCAATGACAATTTGGTATAGTTATGGTTAAAGTTGTTTCATTTGCTTACATTTCTAAATCTCTTGATAGACTTTAATCATACTCATCATGGATCATTCTACAGCATGCTTCCTTTCCCCCCATTGACTCTGGTATCAAAGTCACAGTCATAGAAAATTTGCATGAAGGTTTCAGTTTTCATTTGCTTTTATTTCCTAAACCCCTTGATGTATTTCTTGTTACACAAGATGATTTATTATAAAGCTAAAAAAATTCATTCAGCAATGCACTCACTTGCCCCTTTGACCTGGTGCTTAAGAAAATTCATTCAGCAATGCACTCACTTGCCCCTTTGGCCTGGTGCTTAAGAAAATTCATTCAGCAATGCACTCACTTGCCCCTTTGACCTGGTGCTTAAGATAACAGTTGTAAAAGTTTGGATTAAAATTTTTGTTGAAGTATTTTTATTTGGTTATATTTCCTAACATCCTTGATGGAATTTCTTCATGCTTTGGGTAACTCCTTATGAAGATAAGACTGTATTCTGTGACATGTTTAACCTTTTGACCTTTGGGTCAAAGTCATATGTTACAGGACAGCTTTGGTAATAAACTTGACAGTCAGACCCTGCCCTTCTTGTGCTATTGCTTTGCTGATATAATTTCTTTTCTGTTAAATACTTCGTAGGTTTTTCACCCACTTCTGTCCATTTGATGTTTGATCATACCATTTATCTATTTAGTCACTATGCATATACATGTATTTTAATTATCTGTTCCAACTCCTTTGGTAATTAAAAAAATGAATTTATTTCAGTTTATCTTGGGAGTGGTAAAAAATTATTTCCTATTATCATTATATTCTTATATTGATGTCATATTCATGTACAAATCAAAAAAATCAACATCTATAGATTGTGATAAGTAATAACAAAGTCTTGACTTGCCTAAATAAAACCCAAATAATAGTAACTGTAAAATTAGCTGGATATTATGATAAATGAGGGCAATATTACAGCTCCAATAAAGCAAAGCTAGATGAGGAAAAGTATCAAATGGCAATATTACAGCTCCAATAAAGTGAAGCTAGGTGAGGAAAAGTATCAAAGACCAATCAATCAAAGCTAGGCAAGGAAAAATATCAAAGGGCAATATTACAGCTCCAATCAAGCAAAGCTAGGTGAGGAAAGTATTAAAAGGCAATATTACAGTGCCAATCAAGCAAATCTAGATGAAGAAAAGTATCAAAAAGCAATGTTACAGCTCCAATCAAGCAAGGCTAGGTGAGGAAAAGTATCAAAGGGCAATATTAAGCTCCAATCAAGCAAAGCTAGGCGACGAAAAGTATCAAAAGGCAATATTACAGCTCCATGCAAGCAAAGCTAGATGAGGAAAAGTATCAAAAGGCAATGTTATAGTTCCAATCAAGCAAAGCTAGGCAAGGAAAAGTGTCTAAAGGCAATATTACAGCTTCAGTCAAGCAAAGCTAGGCAAGGAAAAGTATCAAAGGGCAATTACAGATCCAATCAAGCAAAGCTAGGCAAGGAAAAATATCAAAGGGCAATATTACAGCTCCAATCAAGCAAAGCTTGGTGAGGAAAAGTATTAAAAGGCAATATTACAGCTCCAGTCAAGCATAGCTTGGTGAGGAAAAGTATCAGAAGGCAATATTACAACTCCAATCAAGCAAATCTAGGCAAGGAAAAATATCAAAGGGCAATATTACAGCTCCAATCAAGCAGAGCTAGGTGGGGAAAAGCATCAAAGGGAAATATTACAGCTCCTGAACATAGCTGTTATATTGAATATGTATATCTTGATTATTATCATCCATAAAAGGTCAGCAGAAATGTATTTTTCACTTACAAAGCGTGCATTTAATACAGATCTCATTGAACATCAAATGTACAGACTAAGGTGATTTTATATCATTAAATGTCATCATGAGACAAAAAATAATAAACAGCTTACAACAAATTTTGTTTTGGTGGTGGGGTGGTACATATATATATATATATATATATATATATATATATATATATATATATATATATATATATATATATATATATATATAATGTGCCAGTAATTAATGGATATACCAGATGTTTCACAAACTTTTTAATATCTTGTATCTTGCTACATTGGCATAGCCCTGTCAGTTTTATTAAGTAAGTAACTCCCATCTTTCAATCTAAAAACCATACCATGTTAGGAAGGGCTACATTAAATTTTCTGGGTTTTTTTTTCAAATTAGTCTTCCTTGAATGGAAATTCAGAAGTCCCATGCCTCAAGCCTGTAAATTCTATCATTGCACTTAACTAAAAGCATATAGTCTAGTCACACATTCTGCAAAAATATATATATACAGTGGAATCTCTTTATTCCATACACTTTCATTCTCAGTAAATATGTCCAGGTTAATGAGTTTTCTGGATAAATGAATCACACACATTTTAATTTACAATGTAGTCCTATTGTATACATGTAAATGTATTTGCTAGCTGTACACATATATTCAATAATGGTTGAAATAAATTAATGAATGCTTCTATTGACTTGTGTTTATTTCACTTTTATTATATCATGCACTTGTAGATAAATATAAGTTTAAACAATTACTGGCAAATCTCATATATGCTGGTGGCCACTATTTCTACTCATCTGTGTTTGCTTGATAGTGTCACCATAATACTGTACATGTAATTTAAAAAGTAAAACTACTTCAAACTGATATCTTGCAGTTAAATGCATTATGGTAAACTAATAAAATGCTGTCATTTTTATCAGTCATATTTACAACTGTTATAGCTGCTAATGAGCCAATAATTGATGTAGCTTTTTATTCTGAAATGAAACAGTATACCATCCAAAGCTTAAATAAATCAACTTTATTTGTACAGCCATCAATAAACTGTGATTATTACATAAAATTGGTAAACAACAAAGAGACATTAATGCCCCTGTCGGCTAGTAGCTGTACTTTGTTTATCCAATTGCTGGTTACAATATGGTCACGCACATTTAAGTTTTTATGCACACATGATATGTGATTAATTTATAACTTTGACATGACAGTAGAATTCGACCAATCAGAGATTTATCAATTGATACACTTTCAAATTTGAATAGGAGAATCTATTCAATCTAACTTACTGTATTTTCATATACAGTTATTCAGATTTCCTTCCGTTTTTTGGACAGATTATTTAAAGTAATTTTTGCACTTATTTTCCCCGATTTTGATTTCCAGAGTCAGAATGCAGATTTCTGGATTAATGGAACAAATTAACATTAGGAATTCCATTCTCATTGAAATATGTTCGGATAATGAGGTTTCTGGATAAATGTAGTCTGGATTAAAGAGACTCCTATATATATATATATATATATATATATATATAGATATATAGATATATATATTGTGAAACATCTGGTATCACCATGAATTACATGTTGGTATCACCATTAATTGCATGTTGGTATCATGACTAATTACATATAGATCCATCAACTCTTGATATAAAAATACTTGCCTGAGGATGAAACATTGAGGAATTTTGACTATGTGCACTCAATCCATTTGTTTGACTCCATTCCACAACCTTCATTATATATGTTGATAATGATTTTTCAGACTTTTCCATACTTTTGTCTGATTTTTATTTTTGACATTATAAACAGTATATAAAAAACTTCATCATGATCTTTATATCCATCCTATTATCAAGTATTATACACATATACTAATAATTAAATAAGACAAAATTTAGAAGTACAACAAAATCAAGGTAGAATTAGTTCTCCAAGTTTTCTGATGATTATATATAATAAGTCACTGTCATTATTTTGTTTTTAGTAGGTGTAAAACATTCTGTAGGTTACATTACAACTTGAATTTTTTTTTCTTGGGATTTAATTGATATGCAGACATTTTATATCCTGTTGAAAATTATTACTAATTTAAAGGTTCAAATATTTAGATTGGTATGTCTCATTTTCCTACCTTTTGATGCATGCATATGGTAAAACAGTAAGCATCCTTTCAGTTGAACTGAGGTCTATTCTTGGCTAGGAAAGACCCAAGAGTAATAATTTATATTATTTCTCAGCAGTATGACTTTATCATTTGTGTTTTCTACAATCATGTTCAAATTCACAGGATAGCTTGAATGTATTAAAATAGTCAAAATGGGGAAATATTTGGTGTAATTGATGTATCAGTAATCATTGCTATACTATGTGTCACTAATCATTGCTATACTATGTATCAGTAATCATTGCTATACTATGTTGCAGTAACCATTGCTATAATATGTGTCAATAATCATTGCTATACTATGTGTCAGTAATCATTGCTATACTATGTGTCAGTAATCATTGCTATACTTTGTATCAATAATCATTGCTATACTATGTGTCAGTAATCATTAATCATTGCTATACTATGTGTCAGTAATCATTGCTATACTATGTGTCAGTGATCATTGCTATACCATTATATCACAATTCATGTTGGTACAGATTCTTTTGTATCAGTATTTTAACCATAACTGTCTGTTAGTAGGATGGTTGTGGGGCTATTCTTGTTTACTCAAATAATATTTGGTATTACAAAATAACACCATAAGGAGTCAAACATTTGGTTTAACAGTGGCTTAAAGTCAGTCTCAGATAGGCCTGAACCAGATCTTATCCTTGATACACAAGCATAGAGACTCACTTTGGCATTAAATGCAAGGAAGATGGTGAAAGTAATAAAAATTGTTAGCATTATGATGTAGATGTCTCAAAAACATGAGCTATTCTGGAGGGACAACTTAAGTAATCTTTCCACACACAGACACATCCTCCTGTGTTGAAGCTGGTCATTACCTTAAGCTCAAAACCCTCATCTCTTACTTCATTCACAAAAATCTTCTCATTTTCCTTCCAGAAGTGTATGAGAAAGACCACTGGTAGATAATGTTATTTATTGTAATAAAACTTACAGGTCAGCAAGTCACACTGATGGTTAGTATCACATAGGTTTTCAAAATGGTCATCCAGGTAACAAATTCATATCGATCCATATTGTTATACATATCATTTATATCACAATATTTCAGCTGGTAGTACCCATCCCAAGTAACCAGGAAATTACTGCTTCTTGTTTTTCAGATTTCTTCAACTCTTTACATACTTAGAAAATATGGTTTCTTTTTTGTATGGATAAACTATGGTTCTTTTCATAAAACGTGAATGATATTAAAATGGCAATTCAAAAAAAAAAGATCTAGTATACAAATCTTTAATTGTCTTCTTGGTGACATTGTCCTCTTATCTATGAAAATAAATTAATAAACTTAAGAGAAAAATTAACTTTCACAATTGGTCACTAGATGGACTAACCATGTTAAGGACATGTTACTTTCTTAAGAACTTGTTGATATAGGTCATCTGTATTAAGGACACTTTCTGTGTTAAGGCTGTTACTATGTTAAGGACTGTTACTATATTACAGTAAGGGCTGTTACTATGTTAAGGACTGTTACTATGTTAAGTTAAGGACCATTACTATGTTAAGGGCTGTTACTATGTTGAGGGCATGTTACTGTGTTAAGTTAAGGGCTGTTACTATGTTCAGGATTGTTACTATGTTAAGTTAAGGATTTACTATGTTAAGGACTGTTACTATGTTAAGTTAAGGGCTGTTACTATGTTAAGTTAAGGACCATTACATTATTAAGTTAAGGGCTGTTACTATGTTAAGTTAAGGACTGTTACTATACTAGTTGCTGTTACTATGTTAAGTTAAAGACTTACTCAGTTCAGTTAAGGACCATTACTATATTAAGTTAAGGGCTGTTACTATATTAAGGGCTGTTAATATGTTGAGGGCATGTTACTATTTTAAGTTAAGGGCATGTTACTGCATTAAGTTAAGGCTGTTATTTTGTTAAGGACTGTTACTATCACCAACATGTCATGAACATATGCAAGGCTGCATATCTTGAGCTGAGACGCATCAGCTCCATTCACAAGTATCTTTCAGTTGATGCCACAAAAACACTTGTGTGTTCCTTAGTACTTTCAAGACTAGACTATTGTAACTCAATTCTGTCTGGTTCGTCTCAATATCTACTCCAGAAACTTCAAAAAGTTCAAAACACAGCTTCTCGGATCATCCTTAGAACACCACGATCAGAACACGCCTCCCTCTGCTCTGTACCCTATACTGGCTATCCATACGATCCAGAATTAAACACAAAATTTGTTCTCTGTGCTACGTTTCACTGACGGACTCCAGTCCAACATACCTATCTGACCTCACCCATGTGTACACACCAGCAAGATACTTATGCTCCTCTTCTGACACTCGTATTCTCATTATTCCCACTATGAAAATGAAATCATATGGACAATGTTCTTTTGCATACCAGGGCCCAGCAACGTGGAACGAATTGCCCACAGAACTTAGACACAAAGACACAGTGATCTCATTCAAGAGCACTCTTAAAACTCACCTATTTCAACTGCAAGAACATACTTAAAGACCTAATAATGTTTCCTTACCTTAAATATTTACAGCATGATTTCTGTTTTCTAATTTCGTGGTGTTTGTTTTTATTTTTGTAATCATATCATTATATATGTTTTTTAAGTGTTGTCAAATGTTGTAAAGCGCTTAGAGCTTCTAAAGATTAGGCGCTATACAAAGTCCTCATTGTTATTATTATTATTATTACTATGTTAAGGACCATTACTGTGTTAAGGACTGTTACTATGTTAAGTTAAGGGCTGTTACTATGTTAAGGACTGTTACTAAGTTCAGTTAAGGACCATTACAATATTAAGTTAAGGGCTGTTACTATGTAGAGGGCATGTTACTATGTTAAGTTAAGGGCTAGTTACTTGTTATGGGCTGTTACTATGTTATAGGCATGTTACTATGTTAAGTTAAGGGCTTGTTACTTGTTATGGGCTGTTACTATGTTATAGGCATGTTACTATGTTAAGTTAAGGGCTTGTTACTTGTTATGGGCTGTTACTATGTTATAGGCATGTTACTATGTTATAGGCTTTTACTAAAAATCTATTGAAAACCTGTATTTATTTCATTTTCAGGTTCAAAGGCAGCTCCTTCATCTGTAGTATGTATAACATGTGTCATTGACAAATCCGTCTATGTAGTACTTTGAATGTGTTAGGGACCAAAATTTACAAGGACCTTCATGATAGATAAGCAGCAATATGTTACGGACCATAGTTTTTTTTTAATGAATTGTCTTATTAAGGTTTCAAAAGGACAACTTGTAATCATTATCAAGAACCTGAGCATTAGTCATGCTGAATGGTAGGTAGTTATCAATACTTTTCAGTTTTGTTATACTAAAAGGTAGTTAGTTATTTATCATCATCAATACTTTTCAGTTTTGTTTTGATTGTAATGCTTGAAACATCCTTTTCTGTGATGTGAATGATATTCAAGTCAAGGAAAAAAAACCCATCTTGGAGTATGAGACATACCTGTCAAAAACACTTGCCTAGAACTACGGCTAAAAGTTACTCATAAAGTTTATTTCCCTTTACTCTCTGAACTCAGATCAACTCACTATTTCACAGCTTTTCCTGTTCTTACCAGGTAATTGGGAGCTTTTACTGAGGACTGATGTTGATATGCACTGATCAAAGATTAATACTCAAATCACTACTCTTAAGCTTCTGTGAGGATTTATGAAACTTGACTCATTCATATTGAGGTTGAATTACTTTTGCCCAGGCATTTGGTTGCCATGGAGGCCATCTTCAAAAATCTTATAACTGTTAATTCTCCATAAAGGTTGTTCATATATATAATTCATCATGAATGTCCATTAGGTTGAAAACCATATTGTTGCAACATTATATATAACCTTATGAGATCAGTTTTGAAAATAAAATGTTGTTTTGTCCATTTTTGTCCATTATTATAAAAGAACATACAGAATACATCTTAGTCATTTGAATATCAGTCCAGTGTTTGGACTCTTGTTTAAAATATTTTTAGCAACTACTTTAAGGATTTGAGCAAAGGACTAGAGTTTGAGATCAGTTAAACAAAATAGTTTCAGTTGTAGTAATCTGAACATAATCAAAATGTAAAAGATAGATTAAAATGTCTTGATCCTGTTTCAGATGGGCACAAGCCAGAGGATGGAAGACACCATGTTTGGAGATGATCCTAGCAGGGAATCAGAAACAGGTAACATTATAAGGCTTTAATGAAGAGATGTATACAACATTATACATATAGGCTGCTTGTATATTTCAAAATCTGTAAATAAACATTGATAATAATTATCATCCTGGAAATCACTTAAACTGTTGTATGGGTCATAATCTCTGAAGAAATATCCAAAATGATAAAATAACATCCAGACAGAGTATGTGAGCTATCCCTAACATGGTAATAGCATTTTTTTCTTTTTATTTTAAACATTTAACTTCAAATTTTGCATGAAATGGTTGACTTGCCACAATAAACCATTAAAACTTCAGTTTTCTTTGTCTCACTTATGCTAACAGCAGCAACTATCAATCACTAGCCATCCATTTTCCATATTTTTTTACATAATATTTCTTTAAAACTTACAACAATTTTCATGCTTGGATGTATTCAAATATTCTTTATTTACTTTGGATGATAGATTAGATATTTTTCTTTGTATGATATATAGATGTACTGATTGTGCAAGGGTTACAGTCTTTGTCTGCCTCTGGTGGCCATCAGATTTATGATTTAGTCTGCATTCCTTGTTTCTGTTGCTTATTTTATTTAACCATAACCAGAAGTAGTTCAGTGAATGCAGACATGTCTTTACCATATAAAATATTGGTCCTCATTGTGATGCCTCTGGGCACTATGGCTTTTTTGAGTGCCCATGTTTTTGCCTCCTAAATTTAGTAATCAAAATTATATGTTTTACGGAAACAGGTCATAATGAATATTGAAGGCAATAATATGAATAGGGAACATACATTAAGATTATAAAATCACAAGCTATGTCAGTGCTATGTGTATGTCAAGGCATATCAGAGTTTGTAAGTAGTAGTGGTTGGTGCCTGCCACCCTCTCATAAACTCTCAAATGTGCCTGTATGCACAAAAACATTGGGGACTGCTGATATAAGGATATTGACTGGTAGCAATAACATTAAACTAACGGGACTGTTTATAAGTATTAATCAGCACATATTTGTATTATGTTAGGTGGCAGTACAAAAGGCACAGGCAATCTCAGAAAAGATCATTCTCACTTGATATTGAAATGAATGGATGGTTGAGAGAAGCCACTGGCAAGAACATCCTAGTGAAATCAAAAGCAGACAAAGATTCTAAAAATAAAAAAGCATATTTGTTAAGAAATAGAAGGAACGTAGTTGGAAGAATGAAAAAAATGACTGTTGGGCAGCTTCATCGCATGATGTAATATAGTGCTATTCTTGATATGCACAGTTGCTTCAGAATTTACCAGAGAATAGAGAAATTACACTACTTCATAAATTAGACACAGTAATTTTATAAAATTGTGCACATATGTTCAGAAATAGTATTGTAAATAAATGCATAACTTTTTGATTACATATCATGGATTAATTTAATGTCATTTGCACTGCCCTCAGGCTGTTGGATCAACCATAGTACTGATTTCTTATGATTGGATACTATTGCATCAGAGCATCATTTGGTTTAGTTTTTATATGCCTGCCTTTTTGGCAGAAATTATTATGGTATGACCCTGACTATCTGCCCATCTGTCAATCTGTCCATTAACTTTTCCTTTTCCACATAAATTATTGGGGCAAAGAAAATCCAACTAATGTTTAAGTCCATAGGTCAGGGTCACTGTGACCAAAAGAAGAAAAATGATTTCTGTACAAAATGTTCAGTTCTTGACCACATTCCTTAAAAAAAATTGGATGACTTGCATGTTGGGTAAGAAAGAGTCTTATTGATATTGGGGATCAAAAGGTAAAAGCTCAAAGTCACTGCAGCTGAAAGCATGACAATGTTTGTTTTTAATAACTTTAGTTTTAAAACATGTACCATGACCAAAATTTGTGGAGGGAATGCACCGAAAGTATCTGTTGATTTTGGGGTCAAAGGTTCGGGTGATTATGGCTCAAAGAAATGTGGGTTTTACAGGATAGCTTTTGTTCTAGAGTAAATGTTTTATCAAATTTTGCAGATGGCTTATACTTAGGAAAAAAATGAAACCTATAGGTTCTGCAGTCACAAAGGTCAGAGCTCCTGGTAAGTTCAGTAAGAAAATAATGGTTTCTGCACAGTTAAGTTCAAGATCCTATACATTGACCAAAAGTGAAACTTGTTGGTCGGAATAGTCTGGAGAATTACCCTGCCAGTACAGAGGACTGTACCACAGGGCAGGTACAGGTACAGTAAAACCTGTCTTGAGAGACCACTGCTATGAGAGACCACCTGTCTTAAGATACTGGGTTCTCATGTTATGACCTGCCATGAAAGACAACCTGTCTTGAGAGACCATTATTTTGTGGCAGAAGAGGTGGTCTTTCAAGACAGGTTCTGCTATACATAATTTTACCTTTCACAGTACTTGTATTCTTTCTGCTAGTGCAGTTTAATTTTATGGGTCTATTGTTTACCATAGACAGAATGCTTAAGTTATTTTCATAGCTTGAAACATAGGATTTCTGTGGGAAATATTCAGACTTTGTTCCCATTTGTGGAGAAATACTCATCAAATGATACATATTTCAGAGTCTATACATGAGGAAAACACACCCATGCAGAGTGAACAGAGTACATTGAATTACACTAACAGTGACCAGATGATGAAGAAATCAGAGACTGAAGAGGAGGAATCTGAGACCCCACCTATTGAGTCTGACAGTGAGGGTTTGGTCATGGTCAGGACTCCCACTAAACGCAAACAGAAGGAAGCAAAGAAGCCAGTAATTGTCATCAGATTGTTGCACCCTTGCCTTTTAATTTCCATTTCCCTCTTTCTTAGTTGACTGAATATTTTCCAAAGTTAGATAATCTAATGGACTTGTCAGCATATGATTTTCTGGAAAATCAGATCCTTATGCTTAGTGTGAATGGAGTGGGATTGTCTTGATCCTGTCCAAAAAATTTGCATTGAACATGGCACTGTGTCCCATATTAATGTAATTTATCATACACAAATCATTATTTTCTCAAAGTACAAAATATAATGAATACAAAATTTAGCTGTCATTTTTGGGGAGTGATCCTTTTTGAAAAAATAAAGAATCTTCCATTAAGGAAGACTCCAAAACATGTACTTGATCATCAGTTTTAATGCATATGCATCTAATGTAATTGCATTAAAAGCATCATGCAGTTCTTCAATATGTTGTTTGAATTTGCCTATATATGTGTATATTTCATTAGACAAATTCCAGAATAAATAACTATGCCACTGACATAAGCACCACATCATCAGCACACCCTTCTTATTACACCTCATGATCCAGGTAAGTTATTCCCCAGTAGGACTTAAATCCAAATGTGTGACTGTAATGTGTTAGCTTCTATATGTGAGAGAGAGATTTCCGTTCTTTTTCATGCCATTTTGCTCAAAACACCTTACTTTATGTCACTGTTTAACTGAAGCTTTTGTGAAAGAGAATAGTAAATGGGGAATTGTATAAAAAAATACATAACATTCTCATTCAGTTGCAAAGGTACATAGTTCAGATTTAAATATTCATAAATACAGGGGGCCCCGAGTGGCCGAGTGGTCTAAAGCGCTCACCGTTACGGATCACTGCCATCTCACCTCTGTCTGCGTGAGTTCGAGTCTCAGGCTCGGCTAACGTGGGCACGTGAGAAAGCCTGCCAGTAGCTTCTCGTGGGTCGGTGGTTCTTCCCGGGTTTTTCCAGGGTTCTTCCTCCACCAATTATACTGGCCGCCATGTATAGCCTATCTTGTGCTGAAAAATGGCGTTAAACCCTACAACAACAACAACAACAACAACAATACAGAGAAACCCCAATATAGAATGCTTCATTATAACACAGATTCACATATAACTCTATCATGGCATGGCTTCCAAAAGTTGACAATAATATCACCAATAAATTTAAGTAATACTGAGGTTTGGTGCCAAACTAAACACAAGTTTTATTTAATAATTTGGCAAGATGTGTTGTATTCTTGTAGCAGATAATGTTTTATCACTGCATCTATGTTCATTTTAGAAGTTTCATTTCATTTATGGCAGTAATCAATCACTGCACTTTCATCTTGGATTATTTTTGAAAGACCTCTGCTCTTTAAAAGCTGTTAATTGTTAATCTAATTATTATTGCATCATCAACAATAAGGTCATTTTGTCTTCTTTGTGTTGTCTTCAATACTTCCTGTGCACAATTGTTGCTAAATCCACAATAGGCAATAAATGTTTTCTTAGTGAACTTGCATACATGGTCAAGTACCAAACAATGTGGTGGTCCAAAACAGTTTTGTCACCCAGATTTATGAATCAGTTAGTTTATGTACCTAATTAATTGCTAATCATTGGTGTCAGTCTCTCATCTTTAGGTTCTTGAAATTGTTAGGCATTGCTTTATAAAACAAAAAAAAACTAGGCCGCCTCTATGCAATGATAAACTAGTGAATCATATTGTCATTTCTTGAAAATAAATGACTCCATTTGTTAATTAAAAATTATTTATGCTTTACTTGAAAGAATTACATGCATTATTCAAATTCATATGGAATCCAGCAAAGAAAATTCTAGTGTTTGAAATTTGACACATATGCATACGTAAGAAAATTCTAGTGTTTGAAATTTGACACATACATGTGCATACGTACTTAACTAAAAATGTTCTTTATGTTTCCTGATGCTACATTTTGGATTAATGTTTGCATTGAATTTAAAGATATTATCATCTTTGCTAAAATGATTAAGGTATATGCTTCTTTATATACATTTTCAATGGAATTATGAATTCACTGTTATGGATAAAGTGATATTGGATAGTGAATATGTATGTCAATACTTTAACTAAAGTTTTCATACTATGCATGCACATACAGATGTGTGGGACAGTTCTTAAAATCAGATATTAAATATACAATCACTGTATTTTCACTACTTCTTTAATATACACTGATTTAAGATGACAACTGCACCATTGAAATATGAGCTTGGTGCCTATGTTCATAATCCACCTATCTATTTATAGAGCCCAGGGGATGTGCATGTATTATTTTCTTTTGTTAACTGACTTGTTACACTATTACATAGCACGATGGTACTTTGTGGACATCGACCATCATGCTATGTATTGTATTGATGTCCATAGGTACTGTTCAGTTTACATCCGAAGAAGGATAATGTATATTTTAAAATTAGTTGCCTTAATTAAAGCAAGGATAATGTATGGTTTTTAATTATTTCCCTTAAAGCAAGGCTAATATATGCTTTAAAATTAGTTGCCTTAATTAAAACAAGGGTGGTGTTTGCTTTAAAATTAGTTGCCTTAATTAAAACAAGGATAACATATGCATTAAAATTAGTTGCCTTAATTAAGGCAAGGATAATGTATGCTTTAAAATTAGTTGCCTTAATTAAAGCAAGGATGTATGCTTTAAAATTAAGGCATGGATAATGTATGCTTTAAAATTAACCACCTTAATTAAAGCAAGAATCTTGAGACAGATGTGAGTTGTTTTCATGAGGAATTCAGTAAACTTTGCATATTTGTACTCCAAAGTCAAAAAGAACAGACAAGCTAGTTCATTAAGTCCTGATGGGTTTTTCACTAACAAGGAGATTCAATTTCTTTGCCATAAAGTTTATATACAGAATCATCATGCTGTGAAGAAAAATAATCTGACTCAATTTTTGTGACTATTTCATAAGGATTTGCTAAACTGAGTACATTAATTGCTGAAAATATTTTTCAACACTTCATCCAAATTTCATACTGTATGTAGGACACTAGTATTTTAATATGATTGGAAATATTAATACAGATGATTTAGACATACGAAAAGGTCAAAGTTCTTTTAGTAGTTACAGTTTAATATGAATTCTATTGAAATAGCTAGCACTTTTGTCTACTTACTGGTCTTCAAGAGAAATTCTTACTTATACATGAAAATGTCCGGCACTGAATCAGTGAAGCATAGAACAGATTTTCAGTACTCATATTTATTTTTCCAATTTTTTTACAATTTAATTCTCAAAAAATGTCCATCTTCTGATTTTTCCTTATGACGTACAAAAAAATCAAAGGATATCAAAAATTACATGAAATAAATTATACATGTGCATTACCAAGCTCACTTCACCATCAGCCTGGCAATAACTTGAATTGATCCACATCACATTTATGTCTACATGATGTACATGTCCATAAATGCAAAGTGGGTCTGAGGTGTGGGCATCTGTGTTCTATGGAAACATTCTGCCTTTTATCCCCTATCAGTTTCAAGTGTATATGTCCATGTTTATAAATACATTTCATGTGGCTGTGGGAGCTGTGGTGGCTCAATGGTTGTCTGTGCTGGACAGATGACTGAAAGGGTGTGGGTTTGAATCCTATCATTGGACTAGCCTGGATTGGATACAGTGGTGTGTCTTTGGACAGTGCACTGTAATCCAATTGCCTCGGCACTGAATAGCCTATTTTTGTTACTGTGCTGTAAAAATCGAAATTAAACCAATCCATGTGGCTGTTACAGTATCAGTTCCTAGCAGAGTTCTTCCCCCTTTACAACTTGAAGATAGAGGGAATGAAAGAGTAGGTATCCATGTTCTATGGACACATTTCAAGTGTTATTCTCTTCTAATGACAAGAAATATCAAATAGAATTTTAGTTTTTACCATCCATATTGTCTGTACATAGGAATTTTGTCCTTGAAAACTGTATCCCAACTTTGAGCTTATAATAGGAACACTGCACTTCTATAAAAGGTTGCTTCCTTCAGTAGTTTTACAGAATTGTTTATATGAGAGCATCTTGAGAACCCTTAGTGCAGAGGTGGGAGTGGAGCCTCTTGGGCCAGTATTTGTAGCAGAGGTGGGAGTGGAACCTCTTGGGCCAGTATTTGTAGCAGAGGTGGGAGTGGAACCTCTTGGGCCAGTATTTGTAGCAGAGGTGGGAGTGGAACCTCTTGGGCCAGTATTTGTAGCAGCTACATGTACACCATCCACAATGATATATTTCTGGACATTATTGAGGGGTGGGGTGTTTGAGACCCAAAAAGTGTTTTGATGTCCCAGTGGGTCTCAATACAGATGACCCCAAAAAGCAGCCTCATCCAAATGAAAATAAGTTTTCCTTTCATATGAGGTTATAGAAAATTACTGGAATTCAAATTCAAATAAAAGAAAATAACATATCTGTTTCCTTTGAACCATTTTATAGACTTACAAGTAAAAATAGTTGGTCGACTTGAGATTGTCAGATATCATCACTACACACATACAGACAGTTTGCACACACTTGCATAATCACAACCACACAGACATTAAATAAAAAATTAACCGTTTCTGTCTTTAAAATCCATTGGCTGGTGGAATATTATCTTAAATCATTGCAATCTTTGCTGTTGTTGGTATTTCAGTAGAAGGTGTGAAGGTAATGCATGTGTTATTAGTGTTCATCTTTGCACTCATTAGAGAGTGGATGGTACTATTGTTCAAACTTCCCTGCTGGATTCTCTGAAAATCTGAGTCAGAATTGAGTTGTGCTTGCCAACCATAATGCTGTCATTAAAAGAACTATATCCAGTGGAGTTGAACCACAAGATGTGATTATCTCTATAAAAAAAGAAACTCTAAATCACATTAGGGATCGACCATTTCATTTAGGAAGGGGGGGGGGGTGGCATTGTTTTGTTCTTCAAGCTTTTTGGGGGCTTTACATATATTTCAGCAGTAATTAATGCAGTCTCTTTATTGTGTTACGTATATGTAATTAAACTGCTTGTGTGTTCGTTTTAAAATTCTTTTTTATTTTATTTTTTGTTTCATTACATTTTATTGTAATGATTATTGAAAGGATTCAAAATTCTTTTTCAGTAATTCGATATTTTCTTTTACTAAATGTTGTTTATTTAAGACGTAAAACGTGTTACATGAGAATTATTTTTAGTTAGCCTAGTTCGTCTTAGGTTGGGAACTTCATAAACAGGCAGTTAAAATGATTGGTCAGTATCAGGCCATACATTGTTTGCGTGATCACCATATGTAAACAACGTTTTTTGTTATTGGTTCGTAAGTGGGGCTACAATGGTGTATGTGATAGATTTCTTGTAGTAAGAGACCACATGACCCATCTCGCGAGACTTGAAATGATGTTTTTGGGGTTTAAATACGCATCCTATGATTTGGTTAATGATTGTATTTTGAAGGGTTATGCGTTGGTCCCTGAAGCTTATCGACAAGGTTTTAGGAATTCTAGAAAATCAACTGACCAGACCTATGTCGAATTTGTATGGGAAAAAAGCACAACAATTTGATAGGTGGTGCTCTTCTAGAAAGGTTAATAAAGATTATGAAAGTCTCAGACAACTCATATTACTTGAAGAGTTCAGGAACTGTGTCCATGGTGACATTGGAATGTATCTTGACGAGCATAAGATTGAAACCTTGGAAAATGCTGCTCTTGCTGCCGATGAGTATTCTTTAACTCATAAAGTTCCTGTTGTAGGCAAATCATTCACTCAGCAGTCTACTGGTAGAAAGGTATTTCAGCCTAATACGACTCCTCCTAAAATTCAATCTGGCACAACTTCTAAAAATCAAGCTTCTGATAAACTTGATTCAAAATAATTGTCTATTCCTACGTTTACCTTTTGCAAGAAAAAAGGACACGTCATTTCTGATTGCTTTAAATTGAAATATACGCATCAGAATCAAGATAGACCTATCCCAAATGCTCTTATTTCTAAGAGGTCAAGGTCACGGTCATGTATTGAAAGCAATACATTTGTTGGGTCTAATAAACCCCAGTCTGATTTTATTATGGAGAATTATGAACCATTCATGTTGAAGGGTTCTATATCACTCTTGGGTGATTTGGCCAATCCTATCCCTATTAAAATTTTAAGGGATACAGGAGCTTCTCAGAGTCTTTTAGTGTCAGGTATTTTGCCTTCTTCTGAGAAGTCCTGTTCTAATGAGAGTGTTCTCATTCAGGGAGTAGAGTGCAGCTTTGTTAATGTTCCTCTCCATTCTGTAAATTTGTCATCAGACTTAGTTTCAGGACCTGTGACAGTTGGTATAGTGTCTAACTTACCCATTGAGGGCATTCATTTGTTGCTAGGCAATGACCTAGCTGGAGACAAGGTTGTGGTTAATCCACTTGTAACTGACAAGCCTTCTTTGAATCAGAAAGTTGATCCTATTGAAAAAGAATACCCTGAGTTATACCCAGCTTGTGCAGTTACCAGAGCTATGTCAAAGAAAGCTCTTGAGAATGATTTTGATAAGGAAAATATTCCTTTAGCTGACACATGTATTGGTCAGGCTTTTGATGAGGTCACTTTCACTTCTAATTTGGATCATCAAAAGGTATTGATCACAGTGATCCTCTTTTAAATACTCATTCTCTTTTATCTAATCAGGGTGATAAACGACAATCACTTGTCGTCGAACAGGAAAAAGATCCTGAGATCTCCTGTTTGTTTCAGAGGGCCATTAGTGAAACTGAAGCCACTGAAGTACCTGTCTGTTATTTTATTAAAAATGGAATTCTTATGAGAAAATGGAGACCTCCCGAGGTACCTGCTAATGACTAGTGGTCAGTGAACTATCAGATTGTAGTTCCAAAATCTTACAGACAGGATATACTTAGTTTGGCCCATGAAACTCTTCTGGCTGGTCATTTAGGGATAAATAAAACTTATAACAAGATCTTGACTCACTTTTACTGGCCAAAAATCAAAAGTGATGTTTGTAAATTTTGTAGATCTTGTCATAGTTGTCAAATGGTAGGAAAACCCAGTCAGAAGATACCTAAGGCTCATCTGCAACCAATTCCTGCATTTGACGAACCATTTAGCAGAATTACGGTAGATTGTGTTGGTCCCTTACCTAAGACCAAGTCAGGCAACCAATATTTGTTGACCATTATGTGTGCGTCAACATGATTCCCAGAGGCAATTCCTTTGAGGAATATTATAGTAAAAGCTTTGATAAAGCTTTTTTACTCAATTTGACCTTCCCAAGTCTGTCCAATCAGGTCAAAGGTCAAATTTCATGTCTGGAATTTTCCAGCTTGTTATGCTTGAATTTGGCACTCCACAATTCAAGCCAAAGGTGAAACTATGGTTTCACAAAATTTTACTTGAGAGAACATTTGAGTTTTGTAATAGAGTTCATTCTCTCTTGCTCATTCTTCAAAATTTTCTTCAATTTAGATTTTATGGCCCTTACAAAGTAAAGAAGAAAATGAATGAGTTCAATTATTATAGTACTCGGATCTAAATAAATTAATGGAGTACTAGTATATTTAAAGAGATAGCCAAGTAAATCATACAATTAATTTAGTTGTACCTGTCCCACCAACTGAAGATTTAAGTGAAGAAATTCAACTGGACACCGTTGATCTTGGAGCAACAAATCTTCGGAATTCGGAGATTATGAAAGATCTAGACCAGAAACTTTTACATTTGCAACAACAAGAAAGAAATGAACTTAAACACTTGTTATTTTAATATGAGCACTTGTTTCCAGATATTCCTACGAGGACAAACAAAATTTTTCATGACGTTGAAATTGTAGATTCAAAACCTGTGAAACAACACCCATACAGGATGAACCCTCTCAAACAGGAATACTTGAAAAAGGAAATTCAGTATTTGTTGGAGAACGATTTCATAGAGCCGAGTAAAAGTGATTGGAGTTCACCATGCATACTTGTTCCGAAACCGGATAAAACTTTCCGTATGTGCACTGATTATAGGAAGGTGAACAGCGTGACAAAAACAGATTCATTTCCGTTACCAAGGATCAATGATTGCATTGATAAAATTAGAAATGCCAAGTACGTCACCAAATTTGACCTTCTGAAAGGATTTTGGCAAATTCCTCTAACGGAAAGAGCGAAAGAAATTTCGGCGTTTGTGACTCCAGATGGACTCTATCAATATAAAGTAATACCGTTTGTGATGAAGGGTTCTCCAAGTACGTTTCAACACTTGATAAATATGATTACTTCCGGTCTAGATAATTGTGATGCTTATATTGATGATATCATTATCTACAACGACACCTGGAAAGAATATCTAGCCACGATTTGGAAATTCTTTGAAAGACTCACTGATGCTAATTTGACAATCAATTTATCTAAAAGTGAGTTCTGCCGTGCTTAACTTTTGTGTGTAACTTTTCTAGGACATATTGTGGGACATGGTCAAGTTAAACCTATTGATGCTAAGGTGAAAAGTATCTCTGATTTTCCTGTGCCTGTCAGTAAAAAGCAATTAATGCGATTTTTGGGTATGGCCGGATACTATCGAAAGTTTTGTTCCAATTTTTCCAATATTGCTGAACCTCTGACAGATTTGTTAAGTAAGAGAAACAAGTTTCTCTGGACTGAAAAATGTCAGGAAGCTTTCAGTAGGTTAAAAGCAATACTCAAAAGTTTGCCGGTTTTAACAGCTCCAAATTTCAGTCAGTCTTTTAAATTGTCTGTGGATGCAAGTGATGTTGGGGTTGGAGCAGTATTGATTCAAGAAGACAGCAATGGTATTGATCACCCAGTCTGCTAATTCTCTAAGAAATTAAATAAGCACCAAAGAAATTACTCAACAATCTAGAAGGAATGTTTGGCTTTAATTTTGGCATTACAGCATTTTGAAGTTTACATTAGCTCAGCTCCTTCTCCGGTTGTTGTGTATAGTGATCACAACCCCCTTACTTTCATCGACAAGATGAAAAATAAAAATCAAAGATTATTAAAGTGGAGTTTGTTTTTGCAAGAGTATAATCTGAACATCAGGCACATCAAAGGAAAAGACAATTTGATTGCAGATGCACTTTCCCATGTATAGAAATATTATTTCATATACACTTTGTATAATTCATAAGAATTTTCATATGTAATTTTGTTTACCTTATGTATAATTTACATATGGTAAAAAGAAAGCTTTATTATATAAATCTTTCTTTTTCTTTATGGGGGGGAAGTGTTACGTATATGTAATTAAACTGCTTGTGTGTTAGTTTTAAAATTCTTTTTTATTTTATTTTTTGTTTCATTACATTTTATTGTAATGATTATTGAAAGGATTCGAAATTCTTTTTCAGTAATTCGATATTTTCTTTTACTAAATGTTGTTTATTTAAGACGTAAAACGTGTTACATGAGAATTATTTTTAGTTAGCCTAGTTCATCTTAAGTTGGGAACTTCGTAAACAGACAGTTAAAATGATTGGTCAGTATCAGGGCCATACTTTGTTTGCGTGATCACCATATGTAAACAACGTTTTTTGTTATTGGTTCTTAAGTGGGGCTACACTGGTGTACGTGATAGATTTCTTGTAGTAAGAGACCACATGACCCATCTCGCGAGACTTGAAATGATGTTTTTGGGGTTTAAATATGCATCCTTAATATTCTTCTGGCAGAGTCGTTTTAACATCTTGAAGGAACAGGGTGTTTCTCTTAATTGTTGCCAGATTGTTTGTTTTTCATCTGATTTTTGGATTTAATAATTTATTCTCCTGGAAACTCAACAAGTTGACTTTCTTATAAAAAATTCTGAAAGATATTCATGGAAATTTATTCTGGAATTATTCGGAAACAAAAACTGATTCAATTGAGGAATTGTTGATATTCGTACATTGGACCACATCTGACGTCATCGCCTTCCATATTTGTACGTCGTCGAGATTCGAACCTGGATTCTGATAGAACTATTTAGTGATAGGACTTGTGTTTTCATTCTTAGGATCAAATTTTGGATTATATTCACAAACTGTAAGTCCTATTTACCAATTTTTACATTGTTTTCTTGGGAAATAAATTATTTTGTTAAAATATACAAAGCTTGTTGATTTCACTCTTTTCTTCTGTTACATTTGTACGAGCCTACACGTAACAATTGACACAAATCAACTGAGTTAAACATGAGTGTGTGATTATTAATGTCTTTCATCAATTGACTGCATGGCAAAAATCATCTTGAAAAGCCTGGGTTGATTAATAGTTGGCAATTGATCATGAATAAGATGATAAATAAAATAAAGAGAACTAACTTTAATGTTCCATTCAGCATTTTGACTATTCAGCATTTTGACTATGTTCAAGCTTGACCCAATGTTACACGTGATGTTGCTATGTTGATGGATGTCATACAGTCCAGAATGACTAATGTTAACATGGTGTTTGCAATATATGCAGAGAATGAAATACTCTCCCTTGCTGCTGAGTTTCACTAAGTCAGACTCTGTCAACCACGAGTTCTGAAATTTTGTTTTGCTGGGTTTTGCTCATTTCACAGATAGCTCATTCTTCTCTGAATCACAGCTGTGTATCGACATTTTGTTTTAAAAGATGAATCACACTTGTACACTGTTTCAACTACTAAAGTAATCATGTTTTTAATATATGGATTAAAATCTACCTTCAAAACAATGTTGTTGCTGTTCATGAAATTTCCAATAATCTTTAAAAAATATGGCATATACATGTACAAGGCTATGATGTATAATAACATTTGTTCTTCAACACACATCTCTTTGATTTACACAACTAAAAATAAACTGGGTTGTTCAGCTTTGTAGACTCTAGCTAAGTAAACTGGTCTAGCTATTATCAGCCAGTTGAGCAATATGTGAAATGGTGGTTGTTTATCTCTCACTGCCTTTGATTTTAATTGCCTCAATGACACTTAGTTGTATAGATCAGCCCAAGGATAGTTGGACATGAGCTCTAAGCAGGACTGTTTTCTGTTTATTCATGCTTCATGCTACAGGCATATCTCAATCTGGTCAAGCTCTCTATTTGTTTCTTTTAAGATTACATCAAAATGATGTTTTTCAGAAAACAACTGTGTCTGAGTTTGTGACTTAAAAATTGTTTTTTTTTTAGTAGGACACATGTTATGGCAAGTACGCAAACAACTTGTGCAAAGAAGTCAAATATGCAGAGTTTCACAATAGTAAGATACAAATGACCCTCCACTGTTTGGCAAAGGGATCACTGGCAGATTGACTGAACCATAAAAATATTACCAGCAGATGCACGTTGAAAAATGACTTGCAATTATTTAGAATGCAAGTTTCTTGATAGTTTAAAACTGGACCAGTAAGGGGCTTTTGGCAGACAGCTGAATTGAGGATAATAATTAACAAAAGTTGTATATTGAAGCAGTCTCTTGTAAAGTTTAGAAATATAAACTTTTAAGTTTGCACATCTCTTATGAATTTGTATATGATACTTCAGATTTTATCAGGCTAAACCATTTACTAAAGGTTTTCTTTCTGTCAGATTTTAGAGATCTGTGTCCAATGGATCTGAAACACAAACATGTTTTTATTAGCTGTAAATCACAATATTTTATCACCATTAAATTTTTGTTTATTTTCTTTTTTGCAGGGTAACACAGTTACTATTACTATAACTAGCCTGGCATTGGACCCAGACTCACCTCCAATGCAAGATGATAGTATCAAGCAGCTGTTTGTAGAATACAAGTTCTTGGGACTCAAACCACAGGAAACAGAAACCCCATTCTCACTGCCAAAACCAAGACCTAACTCATACATTCAGTTCAATTTCAGTAACAGTAAGTAATGACACTTTATTAGTAATGCTTTTGTGTGTGTGTGTGTGTGTGTGTGTGTGTGTGTGTGTGTGTGTGTGTGTACAGTGCATCAACACTTGAAAGGTGATATTGTGCCAAGGCAGTTGGAGTAGAGGCACACCACAGTATCCAGCCTGGCCTGGTCTGCATAGTACTTGAACCCTCACCCCTCTGGTCATCAGTCTGGCATACAAATGACTAGACAACTATGGCTCCTACTTGAACTGAATGCACTGAGTTTGATCATAACTGGGTAGGCTGGAAGGAAGGCTTTAGCCTAAAGCTGACATTTCTAATCAAACTAAAATAAATTTTAGATGAATATTTAGTACTGGTGAGAGGTAAATATATGAAACTGTTGGTGAAATCTTCATATTTTTTTCACATCCATATTTTTTGCATTAAAAATTTTTCCTTATATTTTCATATTTGAAAATACCAGATTTCCCATTATGCCATATGATGCTTAAATACATTGTCTGCAGGAGTTATACTGGCAGCAAGGAACAATGAGGTTTTGTGACCTAGAATGATAAATTGAAACAGCATTACCTTTAAAAATGGAAATTAAATTGACATGCACTGCTATGAAGTTATGTCTACTGCAGGCTTAGATATGATGTTGACAATGTCAAAATGTAGTTATCATGCCCGGGGGCCCAGGTAGGCAGAGTACATTAAAACCCTTGCCTTTACTGATCGCTGCCATCTATTGGTAAGATTTCTCATATTACCCACACTGGCCAAGCCCAAGAGTCGAACCCATGTGGAAAGAGGTGAGATGCCATGATCAGTAAAGGTGAGTGCTTTAGTCCACTCAGCCACCCAGGGCCCCTCCTATAGAACGTACCCAGGGCCCCTCCTATAGAACGTACCCAGGGCCCCTCCTATAGAACGTACCCAGGGCCCCTCCTATAGAACGTACCCAGGGCCCCTCCTATAGAACGTACTCAGGGCCCCTCCTATAGAACGTACCCAGGGCCCCTCCTATAGAACGTACTCAGGGCCCCTCCTATAGAACGTACCCAGGGCCCCTCCTATAGAACGTACCCAGAGCCCCTCCTATAGAACGTACCCAGGGCCCCTCCTATAGAACGTACCCAGGGCCCCTCCTATAGAACGTACCCAGAGCCCCTCCTATAGAACGTACCCAGGGCCCCTCCTATAGAACGTACTCAGCAAATGGGGTGGGGTGAAGTATCAGAAGGGTCCTAACAAAAATGTTTCCATTTTTGCATTCATTAAGTTCTTGTTATGTTCAAAGGAATGTGAAGGTTCTTTCTTAATATAATATAAAAACCTTCATACAATCCAGTTATTAAGACTCTCACAAAGTCTGTATGAGGATAGGTTTGGGGATCTTGTTCAAATCAGTCAGCATTAATCGAGGTAGACATTGAACAAGCATTATTTCACTGTACCTTATCCATTGCTGAACCATGAAACAGTTGGTTCTTCTTATTACTTGCTTGGGCAGGACTTGAAGACTTAATGGGTTGTTCATTCTTAACTTTCTGGTTACATATGGTGGATGACTGACCATTCTGATCCATGAGTGTATGATCATTAGCAGTGTTAGAAATACAAGATTCTATTTTCTTGTTAACTGTTGATTGGCTGTGACATTAAATGTAGGATGCTGTTGCATTCATATGTAATGACTTGTGAGGATGAGAACACAAACAAGTGTGAATGGATATTTTTATCAAACTTTGTTTGTGGGTATATCTCATGAATTAAAATATAATGCTGGATTCCCATTTAAAGATAGATGTTGATCCCGATCCCCAAGGATTTTGGTGTATCCAAAAATATCCTCTGTTTATAAGCTTGATGTTGCTACTGAAAATCTGAGTCAGGGGAAATAATTTCTATTATCTGATATTGAACACTGTTTTGAAACTGGGTTATCCTTCTTTCTGCGAATGTCTCAGAAGCATTCCTTTATTTTTGCTTGAAATTTCTCTTTTGGTCTCGCATGTTTTATTTGCTGCATGTGTTGTAGGTGAGTAAATATGCAGTGTTACATTTGATACAGTGACCTCTTGATTTAAATACATTTGAAGTTTGTATAAGAAAAGGGAGGGCAGAATATGGCCCATGAGCCAGATCTGGCCTGTGACCTAGTTTTATCAGTTAATTTACATCATACGATATGGCTTTAAAAATCACATATCCAGCCTGCATCCTGGAGGAAGTTGCCCATGCCTAGCATAAGTACTTTTAAACTCAAGTATTAACCCAACATGAATGAAAGTCAGTATTAGTCATATCGTAATGTACTTTTTAGCTACAATGGCTTGTGAATGCAAGAACTGAAACAAATGGTAATTTTAGATTTTAAACAAACTTAGCATATGGGTACATCTTGACAGAATCTGAAATGATTTTCATTGATGTTCTATCCAAGACACTGGTTTCAATGTTAAGGGTCGTGACCAAGATTTTTTATTTACTGCAGATATTTCTTGACTTAATTTTATATGTTGGAAATTTTAAAGAAAGTCTTTGATGGTTTCATTTCTCAGCAGTTAAAAAACGAAAGCAGGAAAGAAACTTACATTTTGTTGGTTCCTACAGTTAATTTTTTGGCCAGCAGATTGACTGGCCCATTGAGGGAAAATTAAAGAAAACAAGTCAGAGTTCATTTTACTCACCATCAATTAGCAGCTGTTTAATGACCAATCATATTTGTTGATGTTTGATAGAGAAGTAACCGGATTTACTTAGAACTGAAGCTGCTAGCTTACGTATGAAAAATCTTAATAATTAAATGAAAAATGGTTATGTATATTTTATTATGACATGAATTATGTTCTACTTTTCATATACATGTATGATTGAAAATACAAACATCTCTCCTGCAAGAAAATATAGTTCAGTTTGTCTGCCTGTCTGCTAATCATGGATCTCTCTTTTTCTCTCTGTCCATTTGTAAGCAAAGAGCATGTGAAAATGTTTGGTGAAGATAATTGTTATGGCTGACTTTGATATTGGTATTTGGATATGTTTACCATATATACCATGTATGTTCACTTATAAGACGAGTCCAACTGCAAATTGCACAGACCTAGATCTGCCATGATATAATGCACTGGCAGATCTAGGTTTGTGCTGTTTGGTAGGAGAAATCAAAAGAACAAACAACATAGACTCTAATTGCAGATGCATAATGATACACCTCTTTGTTGTTTGCAATTTGACTTGACTTTAAGCGAGTATATATGGTACTTATAAGTCAAGTCCAACTGCAAACAACATAGACTATGCCAGCAAATCAGGGTGTGTTTTGTTTGCTCTGCTTTCTGCTGTCTCAACAATATTGTATATACTTGCTTACAAGTTGAGTCCAACAATATACTGCATAATTATATCCAAATCAGCTGACACAATATGCGTATTATCATTGCCTGTGTTTGCATCTGAACCCAACTTGTAAGGAAGTATATATGGTATTTTAGGGATGTACTTACCTTCAAGTTAGGGGATATTCATATCTGTATTGTCATGACATTATCATGATATTTATTATTCCAGCATTCCATGTTGATTTTGACAAGAACTACACTAGACGGCAGATCCTGGCCAGTATGTTGTTGCCTTCACATGCAGATAAGGGGAGGTTGGTACTTCTGTCCATAGAAAGTATCATCAATATTATTTGTTTAAACCCTAAGCAACTCTGATTCAGAAGTGATATCCCCAATTTAGCGATAGTATATCACCATTAATCCACTTGATGTAATCTAGAAGCATCATCACTGTGTACTGGTTCATTTGAAGCTTTGATGTGTGACTTTCCTGGAAAGCAGCTACGTAAATGCTATTTATTGCTAGTATTGGGCCTCAATTACAGGTCTATGATTCCAAAAGTAGACTTTAATTCTGGAGAATTGTGTTTGTGTTTTGTGGATTTTTAATGTAGCTTAAACAATTTTAGTTATATCACTATGATGTCTGCAGTGTGGCAGTTTATAGTGATGTCTGGCACTGGGGCATCATACCGTCATGTTCCATCCAGTCACATTATCATGACACAAGGCCAACCATTCCCAACACTAACCTCTTAATGCTGAGGTCCAATCAAGGCAGCTGCTAGTACCATTTTTATAAGTCTTTGGTATGACTTGGCCAGGGTTTGAACCTGTGAGCTCCCACATCCAAGGCAGACACTCTAACTGCTTAGGCCACTGGAGCAGTCAAATTTTGGAGAAAATTTGTTTGGGTTAATATTGCTTACATGTATATTTTTATACTCACACTGTTGATTGGTTTTAAACCATTTAAAAACTTGTGGGTTGATTCCATTTTTCAGCACATGATAGGTGGCAGCCAGTATATTTGGTGCAGGAAAATGCCAGGAGGAACCTCCAACATGGGGAAGCTTCTGGCAAGCTTTCTTCTGTAACCACATTAGTTGAGCCGAGACTCAAATCCATACCGGCAAAAGTGAGAAGTCAGTAATCTGTAAAGGCTAGCACCTTAGACCACTTGGGCCTCCTGATTAGTTTAGACTTAGACCTCTTGGCCAGCTGGGCCTCCTGGTTAGTTTAGAAGTATATTTTCTGAAGATAATGGTACTTATTCAGAAATTAAAGTCATAACATGAATAGTTGAGGAATACTTTATGAATCCTGCACTATTGAAGACAGTGTATGTTGTGTAAAAAGTATTCCCTTTGGAAATAAAGAGGACATTGCAGATTTGGTAACTGAGAAGAGACTAGAACCAATTTTTAACAATTCTTGCTGATTCCTTTTAGTAAAGAACCATTTTATAAGTTACAGCACATGCAGGTAGAAAAATTTGGTAAATAAATAATTTGAAATGTCTGCTGATTGTACTAGATTTTATGTCAAATTGATACAAATAATAGGTTCTTGCTTTCAATTCAAGTTAGAATAGTTGTTTCTTTTTTTATATACTTTATATTTAATCACTTTGAACAATATGTCAATACTCTCTGTCATATTATAATGGTCAGTACTGTTACAAGTCTATGCTCTTAAAATAAGTAACAGAGAAGAGTGAAGACAACAAGCTTTGTAAAATTTAACAATTTATTTCCCTAGAATACAAAGTGAAAAATGAGAAAAAAGAACTTACGGTATTGCGAATTAAATCCCCAAAATAATCCAAGAATTATAGACACAAGTCCTGATAATAAAAAATCCTGAATAAAACAGTTCAAGTCCGAAAGAGATCCAAAACTGAAGGTGATGATGTGTCTGTTATAGCCTGCAGAGTATTGATGTATCAACAGTTTCTTGTTGAATCACAGAAATATTATTCCAGGTTTGAATATATTATAAATTCCAGTGAATGCCTTTATCCAAGAATTTTATCAGAGCACTTTTGTATTTCCAGAGAAAATAATCACTTGAATTCAGTAATTTGAAGAAAATGAAATTCAGTCCAAACTGGTCACAACAAAATACAACGTGAAGGTGCTAGATGTTAAAGCATGACTGGTAAAATCCTCACAGTCACAAGATTATATAGTTCTCTACTTGACCTCAGGTCACAATTAGCATTTTCTAAAAACAACCATTACCTAATGGAAAATAACCTTCTGGAATGATCTAATGAGCCTTGTTTATTTACAACACAATAACCTATAAAATTCACTTAGGAATCTCCAAAACCCTGACCCAAATCAATGTATTTACTCCTTCTTGTTTACCTGAATAATAATCCTGATAAGAAGCTCATACACATAGAGAATAATGAAGCTATTATTAGTTGTTTACATAAATGAAATAAACAAGTCAATCAGGTCAAGCAGAAATTAACTCAGTTTTGGACAAGGTCAAGTCCAGCATACAATGTTACATTACAATAACATGTAATGAAATAAAAAAAATTAAAACTAACAAACAAACAATTAAATTAAATATACATAACAGTACATGTGAGTTAAATAAATAATGATGACAGATTTTTAAGCATCTGTTTGCTAAGATAAGTTAAATATTCTTGTAATTCAGGATTTTGGAAGTTGTTAAGTGTTGGGTCTTTTTTGTCACAGTAAGAATATTACTGACAGCTTTTCAGCTGTGAAAATAGGAATTGAAAAAAAGAGTGGTCCACAAAGATGCTTGATTGATGGATATTTATGTCATTAACAGTGCGTTATTGTCAGATGGATGTTAACAGGTGATTGCTTAATTTATGTGATTTTCAAGACAGATTTGACTGCATTTGCATCAGAATAAACACCATTAAATGTCATAAGAATCCTCAAATTTGATATTGTTACCCCATTTAAACAAATTTCCTGAATATTTCTGCAAGCAGTGTCAAAAATGCTGGACTTTGCATGGAATTCCAGACAGTTAAATATGGATTTTTCTGCTGCAAACTTTATAATCAAGTACCTTGATAAATGGCAGATAATGTAGATTTTTGATCACTTTTTCCAATGTAGGATTCGATTTACTGTGGTGAGTGAGCCAGACGAGAATGAGGAGGATGCTGATTGTGAAGATATCGGGGTTGTAATTGTCAGCATACCAGAGATATTCAAGAGTAAGAAGGATATAATAGATGAAGATGTTGACAGTAAGTTTCGTCTTAGAAATGTACTACTTTGATCTGCTGCACTCAAGTATAGACATTGTCAAAGGATAAATGGGCATACATGTGATACTACTGGTAGTAGGACAAAAATACTGTTTTAAAGGCCTTCTACCACACATACCATTTAAAACTTAAATATACCACTTTTGAAAAATATAGGATTTTGAAAATAATTTGTGACAAAAAAACTGGAATTCTTACAGTCTATCAACACATTACAGAAATGGTGGGAACCAGCCTACTGGTGGCTGGAAATGTTATACTAGTGCAATGATGTGTAGCTGAGTAATTGGCTTAGAAAGCTAAGGTGTACACAAGAAGCTGTTAACTGATTACCTTACTGTTATAATCTGGAGTATTTAAGGCCTAATGCAGATTGTTTTATGAGGTGTTATAATTAACAAGAGGATCCATGTTGGTCCATGATGGCTTTAGAGTCTTTGAATACAAGTTGGCAGACCTTTGCCTTTGGCAGAGGAGAGAAAAAAAGGAGAAACTGACCAAAAAATGATTTCATCAGAATCATTCTTGTTGATACATATATCTTGAGTTTTTGTATTGTTTAATTGTTATTGTGTTAAGATGTTTTTAGAGGAATATTTAAGAGCAGCTCATGTATTTATTTGCTCATGTCAAAATGCCAAAACATTCTCTTTTTCCCAATGCTAAAAACACACCAGCTAAGAATATAAGACTCAGGAATGCATCTGGAGTCCAACTTGGGAACTTCCTTCTTGGGATAAACGTAGCTTCACAAGTAGCCAGCAGCCTTAAGAACCCAGCCACAGGAAAAATGAAGTTTGAACTTCTTTTCATGTTGAGCATGGTTGTTTTTTCATTGCTGCTTCTAATGCTGATATATATTGTTACGTGTAGGCTCGTACAAAAGTAACAAAAGAAAAGAGTGAAGTCAACAAGCTTTGTAAATTTAACAAAATAATTTATTTCCCTAGAAAACAAGGTAAAAACATGAAATAGGACTTACGGTTTGTGAATATAATCCAAAATTTAATCCTAGAATTCAAAAATATAAGTCCTATCACTAAACAGTTCTAATTGAATCCAAGTTCAAATCTCGATGAAGTTCCAGTATGGAAGGCGATGACGTCCTCTATAGCCAGTTTGTGTTGATGTGTCAACAGTTCCTTGTTGAGTCACCAAGAATATGATTCCGGCTTTTGAATTCCGAATAATTTAGTGACTGTCTTTGTCCAAGTATTTCGTTGAAGAAGAGTATTTTCCAGGATGAATAAATTATTTTAAATACGAAAATCAACTCAAATGGCAACAACAAGACAAATACCTTGAGCCCAAAGGTATATTTTTACGACTGATCAAATCCACTAGAAAACGTTTGTTTTAACCCACGATTTTAGATCACATGATGACTCACGTGACGGGGCTATGTGATCACTAATTTGAACAGCACAGTAAAACAAAACGCCATTTAGCACTTAGCCTACAATAGCCCTATCTAAAAATCAGATTCTCACGCTGGAAATGAATAATAAAAAAGGCTGTTTACAACATGGCTAACACGTGGGCCGAACATGACCTTGGTAATAACCAATCATTTTCACTTACTGTTTACAAATCTCTCAACCATGGTGAGCTAAAATAGTAATAAAGCAACACTTTTACGTTCTAATCAGGTCAAAACAGAAGACTGTAAATTTTCCTAAAAAGTATCAAATCCCGTGAAAATTATCATTGCAATAAAATGTAATGAAACAAAAATAAAGTAAAGAAAGAATTTTGAAACTAATACACAAGTAATTAAATTACATATATGTAACAATATATATATATATATATATATATATATATATATATATATATTACATTCTCCATTCTTCACAAGGTATAAAGTGATTCAGAGGAAATTTGGTCCAGAAAACTATTGAGAACCTGTTAAGTGTGAAACTTAGTAATCGAATGAATGTCATTAATGGTCACCAGTCATTATATTATGAAGGAAACTAAAAATGCTTGTGGATTTTTAAAACAAAAAAAAACGTTGCAGTGAACTATGATATGTAACACTTTTGATTTAATTGACAATACATTGACTGGTATTCATTCATTAGTATTATAACATTTTCCATTACAATCTGATTCAAGTTCAGAAGTTTCTGTTTTATTAAAGAATGAAGAGAAGATATATTACTTCCACATATCCACTTGTTTTCCTTTCAGTTCCCTTTAAACACATAAAATTTATGTTGATAAGAAACCTACAGGGTTAAAAGCCACTTACTGATCAAAATTTGTAAAACTACTGGTTTTATGTCCTGGTTCTATCACATGTAAGAATGGGGGGGGGTGTTTGTGGGTTGGCTTAAATGGTCATACAGCAAAATACAAGCTACATTCAGTCAGGAGGATAAAGCTTCTAATGTTATAGTGATTTTATAACGAGCATAGGTGTCAACCCCTTGAGATGAAAACCTGTATGCCAGACCAATAAAAACGTTACAAAGACCAAAAAACTTTACATGAAAAAATGTATTCATACATTATATAAGATCAACAGTTTTAAAACAACAAATGCTATACACATAGTATTTTTACACATATTTACATAATTATTTACATTTCTGAAACTTTATTTCATTCTTTTTACTTATAACACTATCATCTTTCTGCTTTGGCTGAGCAAAGAAGCTTTTGGTGGATGCTCCAGTCTTCGTTTCAAAATTTCTTTCATACAGTTTTGTCCTCAAGTTTTCCTCCAGATCATATATGCCCAATGTCACCACTTTAATGTCTTTACTGCATATTTTACAAAAAGCATGGGAAGATCCTAACTTGGATATATCTACAATACCAGGGAAGACTTTAATCCAATCAGCCTGAAACTTGCCACAACCTCGGTCAGTGTCTTCAAGCTTGCATTTCTTTGAGTTAGGCTCAGTCATTTGATGGATGGAATATTTCAATTAGATGAAGGAAATTAAAAAAAATAATTTGAAAAATTTTATTCTGGCATGTGATATAGTAAGATCTCCCGATTACAAATGTGTTACGAATTTATATTTTTCCCCATAAACCCCAAGATATTACGCCAGGAGCTGTCCAAAAATTGAAATCTAAAAATTAAAAAAATTGATAAAGTAGCAGTCCAGAAGTTTATACCTCGTAAGCTATTGATCGTTTCTATTAAAATTGTGTATCTGGTGCTTGAAAAGTTATGAATTTGCTATATGGTGTCCTGATTTTGGTCACAAACTTGATATAAATTTGCAGTGTTACATATTTTCGAGCCATGAGAATGACGTCACTTAGCATCTGTACTACTTCTGTCATTATGTCCATGCATCTTCCTGTTTGCGTTACGTATTTGACAGACTTAATTCAAAACTATGAAAGCACGATAAAATACCAGTGCTAAATTCAGAAGACTATTTTTAATTAGTATATTGTTAAAATTTTTAATAAATTGACTTTATCTCCACACAGAAAAGTCGGACGAATTACGGTTATACCAACATGACTGCCACACTATGTAAAGTATGAAAATTGATGTTAACTTTATGCATTTGATAGTAATAAGTATAAATAATAAAATAATAACGTGTAAAATAAGAAAACATACTTACTACACAGGTAGTTAGTCAGTATTAGAGATCCAAGTGAGCATCAAATTTCAGAGCGATAAATGACAAAATCTTCACATGCAGGAGTTGAACCATGAATGAAACTCGTTTTGTTTTGAAAGGAAAAGCACGGTTTTGAGTATGATTTGATTGGTTGTTTTGGGCCACCCTGGTCAGGTTGAATTCTTGTTCAAAAAAAAAATTATGCCCAGAGTCCCGGATGCACACAAAACGAAAAAAAAATATTAAAAAAATAATAAATTTTTTTACAAAAAAACGTACAAAATGGTTGTACGGCGGTACACTGACAAAAATGGAAAGAAAAACATACATATTACGGGTAAGCCGTACAAGTTGACACCTATGAAAGAGTTTATGGTGGATAAGCCTGTAACAGATGACATATCCATTCTATAAGAGTATTCAAATAATATCATGAATTATTAAAATATTTGCCACTAGCATATGTTTGTATTGTTGATAATGATTTTCTTTCAAGAGTATTTGATATTTTGAAATTTATGATTGTCGACCAGACAGGTTGCTAAGTAGTTTGTTTGATGTTGTGTCTGCACTGTAGACATCCTTCCAGAAAAAAGCCAAGATAACTGGATATCCTACCAGAACAAATGCCAATATAACTGGATATATCCATTTTTTGTAAGTAGCTGTACATGTACTTACAAATGAAGCATTATATGTATGAATGAAAAGGGACTAATAGATTTTGTTATTAAAGGAAAGTTCTATTATCAATCCAAAGTACCCAGAATGTAAATTTTTCGAGATGCCATAATTTCAGAATTTGTAATAATTTTTCAATAGAATATAAATTTCTACACAAGTATATTGCACAAGCCAACATAAAAATTCAAGTTGGTATGTAAACTAAGGAATGTTTTACCCATACTCAAACACCATTTGTTGAAAAAATGGCCATCAGACCTTGAAATCACTTTGCTTACCCAAAGTAAAGCTGGATTTTCTCTGGCCCTCCTGGCTTCTTTCTCTTTTGACTGGCTGAGAGGCCCAGAAACTGATTGATAACAAAATCTATGGACAAATATTTTTCTGAGGGATCACCATATTTGCACTACACCCTTGCTTATCTTAATAATGTCCACTTTTAGATCTAGTATGCAGTGATGTTCAAAATAGTTTAACTTTCAATACATGCTACTTTATGAATCAAACTATACTTTCTTTAGTATATAGAGGCCATCAGATTTTCAGGTCTGAAACCCATCAGTTTGGTTCTTTTGGTTATATATTTTGCCTCAATGTCACATGCACAAAATTGAATATCGCTCTTACCATAAAAGATAACTCAGTTGAAAATCTTTGTTCAACACATCTAAACCCTTCAGTGCACACTTATCACTATTAGCAGTACATGTACACAAACTAATAAAAAAAAACAAACATAACAACAACCAATCTTTATAAATGATAGCACCAAAAAATCAATTATTTAGTGTTCTTTGCATGCAGTCTAGTTTAACAAGCACATAAATTAACAAACCCACTTCAGACCTGCATTGAATCATTGTGAACAGGCCAGCTACATCAGTACACACTGTATATATTAACTTTCTGGACAGAATAATTGGGAAAGGTTATGATTTTCAGCTGCACACAAATTTTCTAGGCAGTGAGAAAAATAATTATTTAGTAATGTCCATTAGACTGGATAAATGAAGGTGGTATCCTACTTTATGACATGTAAGATTAATCAACTTCCCTAATGTTAAAGCTATAGCAGGTTCTATTTTTTTCTCCAGTTGTTAACATGAAAGATGAGAAGACTGTGATTGGCAGCATGAAGCTGACAGTTCAGTGTCTTGCGGCCCTGGAAGCTGTGGCAAAGGAGATGCAGGTGGAGGGAACATATTAAACATGAAGTTTGATGTTCTAACAGCAACTGCAAAGGATGTACTTCTTGACTCCTTATTTTAGCCCTGTACTGGTTTATTGTTGATACATGTTACAAGGACTACTTTTTAACTGAGACAAATATTGTTGAAGAAGATCCAATATTAAACCCATACAGTACAGAAGTGTTTATTACAGTAAGATTTGTCTGGTACAGTACAGATAGTGTTTATTTGTGTAAGATTTGTCTTGTACAGTACAGATAGTGTTTATTATGGATGAAATAAAAAAAAGTATACAATTTATTCAAGTGAAAGACTTTTCACAGTTGAACATTTTTGCTACATTTCTGTTCTGCATTGTTATGGTTGATAACTTAATCCTGACAAGTTGAAATGGTTGGTAAATGTGACCCCAAACTGGACTTCTGTTTTTTAATTTTTAGAGGCAGGTACATCATATATTGTTAATAAATAAGCTTTACTTTTGCATGTATGATTCAATATGACTAATGTGTCTAAGATAATTTTGTATGTATTTTAAGAATCCATCTACCAGTGTCAGTAAATGAGCATAAACTTGATTGAAACAGTGTTTATGTGATTCATATTCAGTGTTTATTCATTCATTTAGCTCATGAAATTAAGATGATATTCATAGGATTTCAAAGGAGGTAATTTGATAAACATGTATGGTATGGTTTGTTTTGCTCAGAATTAGATCTAAGATGGTAATATATTAGGATAAGTGTTCTTTGTGAAGCATAAACCATATGCATTATGAATAAATTGTATTCTACCACATTGAATTCAAGTTAATTCTACCATTGCATGAAGTTTGCATCTCACACTGAACTAGTTATGGCTTTTAGCTCAGAATTTTTTTCATTGCTTGAATTAAGAAACTTAAATTGAAAGAAAAACCTTTCATGTTAATGTCATATTTATAGCATGAATTTCCTCCCAGTATGTAGTTTTCATTTATTTATTAATAGAAAGCTTTTTATTTTATGAATTCCAGAGTGATATGTTCTGCTTTATTTTCAATTGATGATAATGATGTAGAGCTTTTATCTAAATTTTTTCAAACTTGTTTTCTTTTTTTGACTAATTTTATCAAGTTTTGAATATACAAGTCAGTATAGTCAATGTAAGAATAATACTGTGCTAGATCTACGAAGTTTATTACTCTATATACTCACTTATAAATTATGTGCAACTGCAAACAACATAGAAGGGACCCCGAGTGGTCTGAGGCACTCACCTTTACAGATCACTGACATCTCATCTCTGCCCATGTGGGTTCGTGTCTTGGCTCAGCCAACATGGCTGTGTGAGAAAGCTTGCCAGTAGTTTCCCTTGTGTCAGTGGTTCTTCCCCAGGTTTTCCTGAGTTCATCCTTACTAAATATACTGGCTGCCTTGTATAGCCTATCATATGCTGAAAAATGGCGTTAAACCCATAAAAACCAAAGAACATAGACCCTGATCTTCTATTGCATTATGCAATAGCAGCTCGGCATCTGTGCAGTTTGTATTTGGACTTGCCTCATGAATATATGATAGATATCTCTTATATAGACTTTTGTATGATTTGAAGGCTTTTATGTACAGCTCTATTGTTTCTTAGTTTTGGAGGCTTGCAGCTGTGCTAATTCATATTTTTATGAATACGGGTTCAAACATTTGAATGAAATATCTCTATTTAGAACTGGATGAAAGAGTGACATTTTAGTGTCCTTTCAAGTGACACAACAAATCTGAGAAATAATTATTGTAAATCTCAGTAGTCTCATTAAATGTAGGAAAGTTTTAAATTATAAAATATAGGCAACATCAAATTTTTGCCAACAACCAGTTGTATAAAAGAACTAACTTGCATCCTCTCTGTTAAGTCCAGTCCAACTGCAAACTGCACAGATCCAGATTTTAGGTGTATAATGTGCTAGGAGATCTAGGTCTATGCAGTTTGTTATTAATAACCATTAGAACAAATAACATAGACCCTGATCTGCCAATACATGTGATGGCAGATCAGGGTCTCTTTTGTTTGCAGTTGGACTCAACTTATAGGCGATTATGTATGGTAGGTTGACTTTTAACTAAGATCGTCTCTGCATCAAATTTTAACTCTTTTCCAAATGTAATATGCTTTATCAGCATTTTGTAGAACAGATTCATTTTCAACATGGGTTTTACTCTTCAGTGTTTTTAATGCAAAATGATGATGGTATCATATATAGTAAAATTTCAAACGACACTCATCAGCGTTTTTTCATATGCGAGTGATGTGTTCTGTTTTTATGTACTAATTGTTTGTGAAATTTCTGTTCTCATTTCCTTTCAGAACTGAAGCATATATACCAAAACCAATGCATTGCTTATTAGTTACAGAATTCAGACATTCTTTTTACATATGTCAAGATTTGTATTTTTGTTGCAAGACTTTGCATCAGATGCCAGTGGTACTTAATTGTATGATTACAAATTCTTTTCTTATGATATTATTAATTTATATAAATGATTTATATTAGTAATATAGTAGTTAAAGATATTAAAGTCAGTGTTACAAAGAAAGGTCCTGCACAGTGCTGTTTCTTGCCTATTTTAGAGTTATGGTTTTGCAAAAAAAAACTTTAAAATCGTGCTGATGCCACCATCAACTGCATCATCATAGAGTCTCACATTATTGTCCAAAACAAGTGAGATAGCTTCTTGTAAGAGTTGGTCACATTAGACACCTTTTTCAGAGATATTTAGCAAATATTCTCACTTATAAGTCTTGTCCAATTGCAAATTGCATAGACCCAAGTCTGCCATCACACAATGCAACATCAGATATAAGTCTATGCAGTTTGTTAGGAGTAACCAGTAAAATTATCAATATAGACCCGCATCTGCAGGCACATTGTGCAATGGCAGATGAGGTCTCTCTTGTTTGCAGTTGGACTTGACTTATATGAAAGTATATATGGTACCATTTTGGCACAGTCGTACCTACTTATATCTGCAGATTGAACCATAGGGATTACTTCTATCAGATTCTGATTTCTACAGGTAAAATTGTATATAGCTGGACCTCAGTTTGAACACCAGTTCATCTAGCTCTCTGAATGCTTGTAATGTCTGATCATGTTTAAGTGAAAGCTTACCTAAATGCTTGTATCACAAAAAATTGTTAAATTAAGATTTTGAAATGAATAATGAGGGTTGTGCCATGACAAAAGTGCATGGCAGAGAAATTCCAAACAGGATGTGCAAAGCGTCAGTGTTGGATGAATACTATGCCTTTGCATCTTGTCTGTTTAGACTTAAGCTTGTCAATGGTAGGGAATAATGATTGTAGGAAGCACATTTCAACCAAACAATTATTTTGAATGAGTTAAAAGCAATTGTTCAACAAAATAAATTGAAGCATAGTGCTCCCTCTGATAAGGCCACCTATTCAGGGGAGGCATAATAGGAGGGACCCACACAAATATGAGTAATAATTACATAAAAAGTATGATAGTCATAACAGATTTTCAGATTTTTTTTATATTTTCATTTAAATAACACGTGTATGTTATGGAATTATTGTGATACAACACATGATATTGTTATTGAAAATAAAATAATCATTATTCATGGTGCAAAACCATTTAAAAACTTCATCAGTAAAATCAGGGTACAAACATCTGAGTCAGTAACTATCATTCTTCGTCTTTGTCAAGGTTTTGCTGCAGAATGTTTTTAAACTCTTTCTGATGTTAAATTTCTCAGCAGTGATCATAGGAGTCTCCCTCTTCTGTTTTAGTCCAATTTAATTGTAGCTGTATTGGTTATCTCTCATGTATTTCCAACTATTACACAAAATTCTCAGTGTTTTACAAGGAAAGTGAATTTGTAACACGATTGTCTGGTTATAATCTGGAACCAATTCATAAACAGCTCATAGTTTAACAAAGGCCATGATGGGTAACATCATATTTCCATTATTGTGATCAGCTATCATGCATACTTGAGTTGAACAATACTGTACTTCTCAGCAGTTAGCTTTAGTCATCTTGATAATTATCAATTTTCTCTCTCGTTCTTTCTCTCTCTCTCAGTTTTTGTCATGCACACAGGTGGCACATGAGGCATCCATGAGTCTTCTTTTGCCCTGGCAGTCTGCTGCTTGGCAGCATGCTTTTATCCATGTAAGATTGATCTGCCCAAGTTCCTGTTCCATTGAGCATCTCCATGTCTCTTTCAGGCATCCTCTCCCCTGTTTTCCCTGTGGTGCCCATTTTAGTGCCATTTTGGGCAGGCTGTCTGGATTCATCCTTAAGGCATGTCCAATCCCTCTCCATCTGCAATTTATGCCTCAGTCTTCTGATAGATGCCTTGCATTGCATCTTGTCAACAGTTCATCATTCTGTATCCTATTAGTTACAAAATAATTATTGCTGATGGCTTGTGTGGTATTTGAGCATTCAGATCCATATACAGCGTAGTAGAATGCTTAATACATTTGATTTGTAGATTCTTAGCTTTGTCCTAAGAGAGAGCTGAACTGATTCCATATTCCATGTAGCATGGCAAATGTTTGGTTGACTTTCCACAATCTAGATACAGCCTCTGCTTCACCATCGCCATCGGTTGTAACTTTGCTGCCTGGGTATGTGAACTTTGTCATCTCCACTACTTCATCCTTGTTGATGGTGGTTTTTTGTTTATTTGCTCTGTTGTTCTTGAAAAGCCTAGTACTTCCTCTGTTTTATCTTTGTTTCTGCTTTTGCTGCCTGCCTTTCTGTTTTTGTTGGATTTCTTGATGGTGGCTAGATAATTGAGCAACAGCATCGGCAAAGTCCAAATTTTCCAAGAAGGCAGTTAGTGACCATTAAATTCTTGATTCTTGTCCTTGATTGTCTCTTCCATCAATCAGTCCATTGCTATGATGAATAGAAAGGGGGAAAGAATACATCCTTATTTCATTCCAGTCCTAACCTGTCTTTTGCTTAAGTTTCTACAAATGACCTTGTAGATGAAGTCATTATATAAGACCTTGATGATATTTTCCATCTTCTGGGCTATTCCATTATTTCAAAAAATGTTCCAAAGAGTACACTGTCAGATACCTTTTCAGAACTGACGAACATCACCAAGAGGTAGTTTCTCCATTCTATCATTCAGTCTAGTATCTGTTGAAGGTTAAATATTTGATTAAAGTAAGATCAGCTTTTGTGGAATCCTTCTTGATCTTTCCTGATGATTCCCTCCAAAGCAGGTGTGGTATGGTCAGTGGTAATAATAGCCAGTATTTATCAGAGTGACACAACCTGGCATCTGAGGAACACACAGCAGTAAGGATAATCAGATTACTTACTTCTTTGTATCGATTAAAGTTTGATACTTTATTAGTATGCTGGAACAAATACCAGTGTATTGAATTTAGAAATCAACAGATATTCATGAGATGTACATCTATAAACCCCACTATGCGTCTGCTCATGTTGGGTAAATTTAACATCGCCTGTAGTAAGATGCTGGCCACATTAGATGGATGGCTGTCCTAGAGGGGTACTTGTTAGTACCAAGGTATACTCTGGTCATAAAAACCAGGTGGCTACTGGTCAGGGGGAATGTTCAGGTAGGGGACCACTATACCAGGTATTCTTATTTTAGTGTTGAGATTCCAGGTTTTTATAGCTGTCATTCCTATTTCAAAACATTTGGGTTTGACCTCTCTGTATTTTAATAATAATAATAATAATAATAATGAGGACTTTGTATAGTGCCTAATCTTTAGAGGCTCTAAGCGCTTTACACCATTTGACAACACTTAAAAAACATATATAATGATATGATTACAAAATTAAAAACAAACACCACGAAAGTAGAAACAGAAAATATGCTGTAAATATTTAAGGCAAGGATACATTATTAGGTCTTTAAGTTTGTTCTTGCAGTTGAAATAGGTGAGTTTTCAGAGCACTTTTGAATGAGATCACTGTGTCTTTGTGTCTAAGTGCAGTGGGCAATTCGTTCCACATTGCTGGGCCCTGGTATGCAAATGAGCGTTGTCCATATGATTTCATTTTC
>JAECUM010007217.1:0-54272 GCA_016617855.1 Megalonaias nervosa | reverse complement strand
CTACTACTTTTCCCTTCTTCACCAATCTCTCGTGCCTTTTCGTAAAGATCTATCTCATTTATATATGGATGTTTCCATACCTTCCTCGGGGGGCTGGAAAAATAAATTAAGACGCTGACAATGACTTCACTCTCTTGTCCTCACTTACATCAGATAAAATAACACGAAGAAATTTTGTTTTAAATATGTCTTCACCCATCGTAAGGAAACCACTTTTAACACGAGTTGTGTGTGCAGTTGGACATAATCACATCTTAAGACCATGTGCATGGGACGATTTGTGCCGATCAAATGACAGGGCAGAAGTTCAGTCGGTCACCTATGAGACTTTCACTATATGATGCCCTCAGTTTCAAGTCTCTAAAACTTCATTATCTTAAGTTCAAATACATTCAATTTTCATCACATGCATAAAAGTCATATGTCAATCATAATATTGAATTCCCACAGACAAATACGCCTTTTATCTAAATAGTTAATTCAATTAATTCCATATGCATTTTTCTCCGAAAGAGAATTACAAGTCTATCTTCCAAAAGAATTAACTATGTGACTGACCAAATGAATAAAGACTCAGAGGTCTGCTAACATTCACAGAGAGATGACAACCTAGCTCAGTTATCCATGTTTAAAACATTTTGCATCCTTTATCTTGATACACAGTATGGGACTCTAGGATAATTGTGCCTGTAGGAATAACACAATGTAATGTGACGGGAACAAAAGTAAAGCAAACATAAAACAGAGCTATTCAAATATCTATATTTTATATTGTGTCGAAGATCAAATATTTCCTATAAATAATAAGATGTGAATTCAGAGTGAGGAAGAGACAAGAACTCCAGGACTTGCATACAGAGACCATGATCAAAGCATTACTGACGACTTTAACCCACACCGTAACCTGTTGACAACGACGTCTCAGTCAGAAAAGAGATTATTATGTCTTGCTTCCCACTAACCTGAGCACAACAGCAATCGGCATCAAGGTTTTGATTTGACTCATGGTTTTTGTTTAATTCAGCTTCTTATTTTTCCTGCTTTGCTTGTATATGTTTGGCAGCTCTATTTTCCACTTTAGAGTACAGTTATAATAGAATGAACAAAAATGGATCTGGTAGAGTTAGGTTTTGATATCTGACTCGTACTATTTTCAATAATATTGTCAACCTTCCTAATTATCTGATTAACTTATTACGTTTTTAATGCAATTTACACATTATTGCCCTTTCGTGGGTCATAGAAATTGAACAAAAGGCATTTTTTGTCTCTGTTTGAATGCCTGACGCAATTTGTGTTGTTGTGCAAGCTAAAGTTGGTACATTCATATTAAAAATGGGGTTTGAAGCTCCACTTCAGCTAATTTTGTCCCTTGAACGCGTAGTCGCGAAACTATCTAAACTCAAACAATAATTTTAGGTTAAAAACTCAGAATGAAAAGTCATAGAGACATTCAAAATCATTAAGATTTGATGTAGGTATGCAATAAGAAAATAATGCTAAAATGTGCACAATTATGAAATAAGGTTGAGAAAAGTTATTGCATTTCCTTTTTTGATTTAAGCATGAGCTCCGGATTTGTGCCCAGTTTCTTTGAAACGAAGCCTGATTTATCTAATATAATTTTTACGCTCTCTCATTAGTGTCGATATTCCAGAAACAAAAGTTACTGAGTTTGTTTTCTTTCTTTTCGCCTTTAGCGTTATCTTTACACTAAAATAGACAAGCCAGGTTTGTTCGGAAGGGGAGAGGTTAAATCAGAGCAGAAGACATTGAAGTATAACTTGATCAGGAATGCTATACAGTTGACAGAAAATGGTTAAACACATGGCTATAAAAATTGTCTTCATCATCTTTCTCAATTTCCCAAACATCTTTATCAATTTCACAGACATCTTCGTTGTCGTTGTTATTCAATTGCTTCAATATATCTTTTGTTGTTGTGTCTGTTGCAGCTGGCAGTGGATGCCACTGTTGATTTAAATTTTAAATTACATAGGCAGACGAGTAATATTATTTAAAAGTAAAAGTGTCCAATTAACACACACAATTTTTTACTAATAGTATAGTGGCTTTGTAGAGAAATATGTGTCCAGTTATCACACTCCATTTGTTTTTACCAGGAGTGTAGATGCTTAGTAGAAACATTCATATCCGGTTATCACACAGTATATTTTATCTATAGTGTATCGTCTTAGTAGCCACACAACAATTAAGACACAAGCAGAATTATTGAATGATTGTAAAGAAACTTACCAGATATTCATGGTTTGATTACAAAGCATGCAATGAGGTTCAAAGATCCACACATGCATTTTTGTTTTCTCTGCACTACTTTGGATTGATATAAATGGAACATCAGGCACATTATTGGACCTGAAATCTGTTTGATTCGCGACCAATGCCATTAGATTCGTGTTAATTAGAATAAATAGTTTTCAAGAGACAAATAAATATCCGCTTTTACGTTAAAATAGCAAGCTCCTTTACATGGACACAGATCAAAGTTTTACATCCCAAAGTGATTAGCATTTGTTGAAAATTAGTTATTTATCACAAGTGCGTTGTTCCCCAAACTACCTTTCTAAGTTAAAGAATAACAGAGAAATGTTTTTAGTACAAGACACTCCCCCAACATAATTTGCTAACATAAAAGGGGCCATAATCTACTTTTACCCTTTTTTCTACGAAAGTACAATGAAAAATTGGCAACCAAACACATACAGTCTTAAAAATACCAAATATACAAGTATGTTTCGTGAGGGTTTATATTTTATACTTTCGATTTTTTTTCTCTCTTGAGCTTTAAATGATTGAATCGATTTTTGTATGATTAAGGATAATTTGTAAAAATGAACAATGTTTGATATTTTAGACTGAAAAACAGCAATGAAGTCACTTGAAGCAATGACGTTTTGAAAAACGGCGAGTCTTGCTATTTCTGGATATTCGAAGTTTCAGCTTAACGGCATAAACATTCTTGATATTCTTTGTGACAAAATGACAGACTGGCATGATTATTTTTATAGCAACCTTCTTGTTACGCCACGCCACTAAGAAATATAATTTGGACAATTTTCCAACAAATTGCAGAGTATGCATTACCACTGATCTTATAGTTGTGCGCAATATTGTCTGGGATGTCAGTGGTGGTTTTGCTCTTTAAATGTACATGTTCCGCTGGCGGATTACCACTACAACTCAGTCTGAAACTGTACAATCGCCATTAACACCACGAATCCAAATAAATTTCACCTACCTGGTTTATCAAGGAGTTTTCTTTCTAGTGATGGTCACCTTTCATTGTAAGGTGGTCTCTATAGTAATGTGTGTGTGTGTGTGTGTGTGTGTGTGTGTGTGTGTGTGTGTGTGTGTGTGTGTGTGTGTGTTGCATTTTTAACTGAGCTTTCACAACTGGTTAGTCATATCACTACGAGGTGTACTGTGTGGCCGTTTACAGTGATATCTAGCACCGGAACATCCTGCCTCAGACATGTAGCGTCATGTCCCACCCAATCAAATTAGCCTAACGCCAGGCCGACCAGTCATAACACTAACCTCTTAATGCCAAGTGGAGTCCCTAACCACTTACGCCACCGGAGCTGTATATAATCTAATTATGACACAGTGGTGTATTCGTCCTTTAGCTGAAGTCTACATTTAGTATTGTAAAAAGGCTTCGGACATAATAGAAACATGCATTTTACATGAAAACTGCTCCAGAAAATCAGGGATTTGCTAGTAGCATCAATCTAAAAGGGTTGACAAGCATTGATACGACACCTTTGAAGACTTTGAAGACACCTATTACTATATCGCAGGTCAATTAAATGTAAAATAAATAAAAATAAATATTTTTATTTTGTAGAGTAGATAGTGTTTTCCCGGAGGCTTGATTTCGGAATGATATATATGTCACACCTTAAACTATGTAAGATGCCTTTAATAACAAAACTAAAGATAGGGTAAAATTAAATCTCACATTATATTGTATGGTATATATGTATCATGTGGTCACGTGTAAACATAAAGAAAATCAAATCGTTCTTATCATTTTCTTTGTTTCTGATGGATTAGATTGTGTGCTTTGCATTGAGTTCTGTATGGGTAAGCTTTGAATGCCTCCAGACTCGGAAATTAAATTAACAAATTCCAGGGTATTTGTACTTGTTTTGCATCCTGTTAAATTGCAACAGTGAACAGTACTCTCGTGCAGGTCTGGGTCACACGGTAAGCGTTGCATAGTGGAATTCCATTATTCTAAAGCTTGTACCTGTTATTGGATACAATGACTACGCCCGACTCCGGGAAACTTAAATATTCTGAAGCCAACGAAACCAAACAAAGGACATTTACAAAACACATCTAGTTTCCAAACCACGCATATAAAGAGGCATTCATTTTTCGATATCCTTCTTATACAATTAAGTAATAAAGAACCGTTTTATAACCTCACAGATCTTGTACGTTTTTGTATGAACTATTTCTTTCTGACGTTATTGTCAGAACGGACCTCATTGACCACTCATTCAAGATCTGGAGGACTAAAGATTTTACCTATTGTAAGTATAGAAACTTGAAAAAGACTGTAGCATCCTCTCTAAAAAGAATTAATGAAACCCGTATAGGACACGACCAAACAGCACGTGGGGCAAATAAAACAACCCGACTCCGTAGTAACCGAATTAACATCTTCCAAAGTCAGGCTCGAAAGACGGTTACAATTTGCAGATCACTGCAGTCTAATAACACTAACGAAATTATAATTGCCATGTCACCAAAGCTGATATTTCTCGTTTCCAAGTTCTTGGAAAAACCAGTAAAGGCAGAATTTCGGTCTCTGACGAAATAAAGGACACGTGCTTCTACTATAAATAGATCCAAAAGGCTTTCCAACTACATATACTCTTCCTGTTTTTGAAACACACGATCTAGACAATGATATTGAAAGTTTTGGTGCAGCTATGTTTAATAGATTATATTGATATGCAAGGTTATTCGATGACGACTTTTCAAGATTACAGCTGTCCAAACCGAACATTTCAACATTACAGGGTCACCGTGACACATATGTAATTAAACTGATAAAAGTGTTTTAGGTAACGCCTTATGGCTGAAACACATTGTTTAATATCCCAGATTTGGGACGTGATTGACTTTAATTAGGGTCCATTTGATACCGGTCAGACAGATGGACGGGTCAAGGTGAATTTGGGGTTTAAGTTTCGGAAAATGACTAGAGTTGAAATGATGCAGAGACAACTTTGTACTCATAGAAATAAGTGTCAAAAATCGGTTTATTAAGAAAGTGCGGAAATATGTTGAGTTACACAAACCTGAACAAGCGTGTGTTAATTTTCTGCTGTTAGATAACTCTAATCCTGATTAGAGAAGGTAAATAAGGAGTGTGTGTTTCCCAGACAAAATTCACTGTTTTAAGTGTTCTTCATTTTAAGATTGGTCAGTCCAAGTTATTATGCAAAGAAGAAAGTTTTCACTTTGAGGAAAAATAACAAGTACCTTTTCTCTTTAAATAAGTTGTCCAAGGGACGGGTACCTATAAGTTTGAGGGGCACAGAACTTCAAAGGTGCAGAAACGATTCTTCTACGACAGAAGCTAGAGAGTCTCGAAGGCTCAAAATATTTGCCTCAGTATCAAGCAAATTGTTCTTTGATACGTGTTTGTAATTATTTGTTTGAATTTATTTGTTTTAAATTCATGCATCAAGTTTCCTTTAAAATGAGTTAGATGATAATTGCTTGAATTTGATGTCTTGATTGTTATTGGAATCATGTATGCTAAGAACTTGTATTATACCATTATTTGATACGAGTTTGAGAGAATGGAGAGAATTATTTTCTCTTAAATGATATCAATCATGTATGCTAAAACTGAGTATTCCTAGGTCATAGTATGTTCAGGTCTATGGATTGTTAGTTTGGATTGTTAGTTAGCAAATAATGTAGTTTAAGACAAGAAGTGAATTTCATTGATTCGTTTGTATAATTAAGATTTGAATTCTTTTAACCGAGAAATTGAGTGCCTGCCAGTCGACATTTAGTGCAGTGATTTCTAGTCCATAGAAGGGTGTACGGGTTCTTTGTCTCTATACTATCTTATAGTTCATTTCGTGATGCTAAATAACCCGTTATGGAGATACATTAATCTTGTTGTACCATGGTTTGTTTATGAGTTGTCAGGATGCTAGCTGACCAATATTAGCCTTCCTTTCTGTTGAATTACGATATGACCATATCTGACGTAGCGAGAGAAGGAAAATGTTCGATCCCGGAAGTGAAAACATGGCAAAATATTTTGGGTTGCTTCTTTATTTATTTTGAAAGGGAAATAGGTCCATATATGTACCATCCAGAGAGGGCGAAGAGCAGACAACCAAATTACAGTTGATGACCGGAGAGAGAGAGAGAGAGAGAGAGAGAGAGAGAGAGAGAGAGAGAGAGAGAGAGAGAGAGAGAAGTCTATTCTAACCTGTTACCAACGTTGAATTTGGTGTGATCGGCAAGCAACCAGGTTATGCTGGTCTTCTGTACAATTCAGTTTGATTGCTGACTCAATTTATGATGAAATGTTTCATATTGGTATTAACAAAATGGCTAATTGCATTTTGTAATAACACTTTTGCAATCATTTGCTATCAGACGTGTATATTTCAAGTGTTTTATACAATTTATTTTTGTTTAGTATAATTGATTAAACTGTTATATTTTTTCATACGGGTCTCGTGTTGTTCTATTCTATATCTCTACTCAGATCCCTTTTTATTCCATCTATTAATTTTATATTTGTGTTATCCACTTGACCTTGGCAGACTGTTTGCCTCCCTGTCAACGTATTGCATTTAGTAGTTGCCATGTTTTATGTTTTCCGTACAAAAGCCAACGAACTATGCGATTGTTATTTCATACAGTTCTGACTCAGAATATCGATACCATGCGAAGTTGTAAGATTCGATATCATAAATACAAAAGTGACATGAGAAATATAGTCTCCTGTTGACACCATAATGATATGCATATTTATACGCTGTGGACGAATGACAATTTGATATAACATCATTATATATGCCTTTTTAACATTGCCTGCAAAGTGCTGGTAAAATGCAATCGATATGATAGTACTATCGGCGTTGATACGCATATATAGATATTGTTTCAACAGTGGGCTATTGCTTGTATACTATCGAGATCAGTGCCGACTTTCCACTGATTAATCATAATCCCCTTTTTCTAAATGAATTAAACAGGGTTCACAATTTCATCGAAATGCCCTTTGCTCCCCCCTCCTCTCTCTGAACCATCTTTGCAAGAGGTAGATGGAGGGATAAAACAATCTTGTGATCGGTGGCAATGCTAATCAATGCTGACGATATAGTGACTTATATCGTCAGCAAATAAATTTAAATGTGTGACATACCTTTACTGGTTCATCATCTCGGCTATATTCCCTGCTAATTTCATTATAGCGTGTTCAGTGTTCAAGAGGCTAACCGTGCTGTATTTGAAGTGGTCCACATTCTTTTAAAGGACCAGTGTAAAATATTGACCCATATTGTTCATATTGTAATGTTTGAATTCTTCAGATGATATGGCAGCAATTTTTTGCAAAGGTGGCGGTGCCCGCGTCGTTGTTTTGATGTTGTTTACGTGACTGGCACGGTGGTTTATATTTGTAAAGTTTGAAAAGACATGGCTTAAGGAAGTGAAACACATTCCGAGAAATCACGTCAGAACTTATTCTCAAAGTTGATATCTACGTGCATTACATTTACTGTGCTCCAGCATCAATATCTCCACAACCTATGAAGATATTTGAAATAAAATCGGATTAACATTCTGCTGGTTTTAATTTTGCATCGTTATATTTTGTAATGCTATCCACTAGGTCAACAACTCTTCAGTTGTTTTCATTCTCAGTCAAAGTATACTTTTTAAATAGTGATGTATTTTTATTGCTAACAGCATTTTTATATATCGTATATTCAGTCTATCTGAAGAAATTAATTATATAGCTTTTAAAGCACAACTGTATTTATTATACGCCTGTTGTAAAACGGGTCATATTATGTGATGTCTCATGGCGTCTGTCTTTCCGTCTGTCTCAAATTCGTAATTTGTTGAAGCGGCTGGTATATTCGAATAATAATTGGTACACAATGTTACTTACATCGAGATGATGTATCGGGCGCAACTTTCAGATCCATGCGTTCAAAGCTACTGTCACAATGTGGGTCAAAGGTCAAATCATGTCCGGGCCGTAACTCTTTAACCGGTTGGTGTATTCGAATAATAATTTGTACACGATACTGACATCGTGACGCAGACGAGCTTACACTGTCCAGCTATTCGGCACTCTTGCTTTTTATTAGCTGAACGGAGCAACTGCACAACTGGTCAGGTCAATTTCTCTGGGTGGTCTATTATCAGTCCGTCAATCTGTTTAACTTGTTTGCACCTTAGATGTTTCATTATACATGCAGTCTTAATTTAACAAACGTGACAACAACTTATGTTTCAACAATATCTCAGTTCCTGTCTTTAACCAGAAATATCCGTTAACATTAATCAGAGTTATTAAACTTTGTTTGACATTATAATAGTTTACATTGTCTTTAATTTTCAATCACTTTTAACCAAAGTAAGTTACTTCCAGAGCACTTCGGCTCGTTATGCACCGTTTTGCAATATTTTGTAGACTTTAATATAATATCTACTTCCCAGTCATTAACTGAAATATGTTCGGGCAGTAACAACAACGGTAGCACCATTATTCCAGTCACAAGAGCAGCAGCCATCTTATGGAACATTTGGAACATCATTCTCCTTTCACACAGAATGACTCGTCGGAAACCAGTTCCATCGAGCTATGAATAACCAATTTTACTTAACTTTACCGAGTGACAGTTCTTGGGATTCTTCTCGTACTTTTTTTTTTTGTTGTTGTTGTTTCACGGCCAAATTACCTCATGCCAAGTGACTTTTGGTATCATTCATTCGGCCTACGCAAGCCCTTAATAATATTGGAGGTCCCAACACTTTTAGAGTCGATATCCTGTAAGCAACAAGATCAAGAGGAGTTGGACGAGAATGATCCTCCACTTTGAAAACCCCAAAAGATCATCATTCACAAATCCCCAATTGACTACCGATGACTTTCTGTTGGATATTATTTTATTGGTCTAAACGACAGTAGCGAATTTCAATGATCAGTTTGTCGAAGCCTGGAGAATGGTCGGAAATGTGTATTGATCGAATTTAATAAAATTGCTCATCATCTTTAAATGCATATTTTCGGACGGCAGAATAATATCTTGGTTTGTTTTCATTGGATGGATGCACTGTTCTGGTGCCCTTGAAAGACATTCACAATAATTATCGATTTTAAATGCATTTTCCTTGCCCTGTCGAATTAAACAGAGGACTCAATCTATTGTTGGTGTATTCGGACGTGGTCGAAACCTGGTGGGAAGCACAGCCGCTCCGTTACTCAGAGTAGTTCATTTCAAAGTGGATTCTGCCAATCCAGTGCAAGGCGCCAGAGCATCGCCAGTCAACAATGTTATGCTTTCATTATTCAGTGAAGTGAATTTTTACTTGAATAAGAGACTAGTCAGCAGCAGCATGGCATATGGAAAATAAACCAAGAACATACATCTGAATGCTTATGCGGTATGGAAACCTGACACTTAGGATGTCTTCAAAGACACAAAATTAACAGAAGCTGACGATCTTTACAATGTTTGCTTTAGTGACCGTCGAAAGAAAATAAACAAGGTAGCAGTTTATAACTGATGGACGATTTGCATTTGGACATACTGCAATACAAGTACCTTTTGAATGGAGTGGATTTACATCTCATATTGAATCGAAGTAGCATCGTGTTCCATTTAATGGCTAATGCTAACGAGTACAAAACCATCATCGAAGAAGCCAAAATTTATATGTGCTGAGTGGAAGTATTATCTAAAATAGGAAACGACACCAGTCACACTTTGCACAGAACGAGAACCTAGTATACGATACGATGACTGGAAGTGAAAACCTTCACCATTGCCTATTTTAAAGGTCCAACACTTTATCGTGTTCAAGATATGAGTCACTTGACATGGCCAGATACTGTGTGCCAGACCTTCTGAACCTACCTTTGACGAGAAAAAATACTTTAGGACTTATTTGACACCTTTTGAAGCCACAAGACAGTTAGGTACCAACGGCAACCAAGGTATTTCTTATGAGGATTATGCAAGAGGATATGATTTCTTGGGCTCCGATTTCTCTCCATACCAAGACATTAACAAAGGACATTTTCCATCGATGGCAAAATGAAAGTGTCTTATATCATTGGAAGTCAAGTTTGACCCCACAGCATTGTAAACATTGTAAATGCGTTCATGTTGAATAAATCTTCTTTATCTGTATTTGTGTTGCAGAAGATACTTCTTACTGTTAAACATGTTGATTTTTGAAGAAAAAAAAAAAGAAATGGCTTTGTCTTATTTCTTTATATGGAGAACGTAATGGTATGGACATGCTCATTCACATTACCTTACATCAATCTTAGTTATGTTTATCTTCACGACCGCATACATAATCGTGATGTTTTCCATCAAGTTAGTGCTCTTTCTACATAAAGTGGTTCGTTCGCCAGATTTGCAATCCATCCTTGCTTTTGTGTGTTACTGTGTGTATATTAAATAGCATTTTTAACATCCCACTATTCGTATGTGATAGTGTTTGGGTATGTTTGTGTATGTGATTTAGATTTTAAACGTAGTTTTAACAACTTTTCTGTCATATCGCTACGATGTCTGCAGTGTGGCAGTTTGCAGTAATGTCTGGCACTTGGACATCAGGCCGCAGACATGTAGCATGATGTCCCACCCAATCACATTATCCTGACACCAGACCGATCAGCCATAGTATTAACCTCTTAATGCTGAGCGCCAAGCGAGGCAGTTATGTGTGTATATACGTATTATTATGTTAAACACTCCTACCCTCTCCGTTGTTCAGTAAGTTTAGGGGGTTCTGATCACTCTCAGAATCTGCTGGATAGTTATCAAAATGTGGATGTTGGATAGTAGAGTGTCTGTCGGATTGTTGTACAAAGTTGGTGTTAGGATACAGAAATCTGGAGCTGGATAGTATATTTGGTGCGTTGAATAACATGTGTTATTTCATTCCCTCTTTTACATCATACCTCTCTTCTGATAGTTGATGTGGGGATATTAGATACTACACTATTCGTTTTGATAGTGTGTTTGGGTTGTTGGATAGTAGATTACTAAGTAATTGGATGATAGATAACTGTTCCCACATTACATTCTCGCATACTTTCCACCATTGGAAGTTATGCACTTTCAACTCTTTTTTTCCAATTTTAAATTCCAGTTGGATAGCAATCATACAGCGGGTGATGAATTGTATATGTGTTGCGTTTAGATAGTAATAAAAACTTAGGTCCTGCATTGTATATATGGTGTGTGTTTGGATAGTAATAAAACAGAGGGTGCTGTAATGGAAGGTATGTGTTTGGATTTCATTTTTTAAAAGGTGCTGGTCGGTATGTGTGTTGTGCATTTGGCTTCCAATCAAAACGTGGGTGTTAGATAGTACTGAAAAGGTTGGTTAGTATAGATAAATGTTAACATTTACATCCTGCACGAGCCAATACATTTTCAACATGGAAACAGCCTATAACAGTCACAAAGCTAACATAGCATTTTTCTTTGTCCCTGTAAACACTTTTTACCCACACGTAACATTTCCCATGTTAACGTACAGGCGTAATATTAAAAGGAGTTCCCATACGTACCTATCGTGACGCATATTAAGGACTAACAATGTTACTATGTAATCTCAATTGAGCTCAGCCACTTCTAACAATGTTACTATTAATCACCTTGCTAAACCTATGGGCGCCTATATAATTATCATCTGACATAGGAGCCAATATGATTATGATACGACCCCCAAGTACGACCCCCATATAAGCCTATGGCGCCTCAATAATAATTTTATCACCCCCAATCCCCACACTTAACTACTATCGGGCTGGAGTTTGATAGTTGGTAGCTACAGGCATCAGTGTCTTTAAAATATAGTGCTGTGCCGCGCATTGTTTTTATCAATAGGGCATACACCTAAAAGCAATGATTTTTTTTTTATCACTCTGGCCTCACAAATACTCCCAAATGTAATGGAAAGATATCCTCGGGTCGAAGTTTGCTAGTGTGGAGCCACAGGCAAATTTTCCTTTCAAAACCTTGATGTGCAGCATATTGATTTTATCATTTTAAACGTTTTTCTCTAGGATAGATCAGGCATTGGTTGCAAGCTTGTTTTTCCGGTCTTGCCATGAAGGCATAGTAAATCTGAAAACCACTAATGTTACGGTCTATGGGAACTGAATTACTTGCATGTACCGAAGAGAATTGAAAGGGGAAAAAGGTTGCCGGAAAAGAATCAGTAAAAATAATCAAACTTTTCTAACCATAACAAATGTGAGTTAGATATATTTATGTAATTTAGTTGCGTAGAAAAGCAGCCTTCACTGAAAAGCGGTAAATTAAACAGCCACCACAACCGCTTACATCATTATAACCGCAATAGCATCATCATAGTCATTGTTATCATTATAACCGACAAGACCAACAATGTTATAAAACAGCAACATAGTAACAATGAGCACCAAAAACGTTGCCAACAGTAAATACGATGACATTTATCTGAATACTATTTTCATGCGGATGAGTATGCCAGACAGACAAAAGAGTTGAGGTTCTAATATGGAGCAAATCTATAACAAGTACTTTTTACATGCTTTTGTTGATCAATGTGTTGTTATTTTTTTGTAAAAAAATATCATTTTGTCCAGGAAGATTTACACTCACCGAACTCACGCAATCTGCCACTCAGCTTACTGACGAGCTAGAAGCTAAACAATTACCTACTGCATTACCTCCCTTGACTTAGGCTCGGTTGCTCTTATGTCTTGTCGTCATTCTGTAAGTAGCCGACCATATATTACTGTCGAGCTATTTGATTCAGCTGTCATGCAAGTAAACATCACTTTTTTCTGTTTCATTGTATTTTGTTTTTTGTTTCGCAGCATATGGTCAACACTTGTAACATAAAACAGAATATTCGGCATGTGTGTCCGTTTTTTACATTCGACATGATAAGAGGCGCACAAAATAACTTTGATCTACCGATTATAATGTATCGGGCTTGGAAGTAATAATTGTGGTTCATTTGTAATGTCAATATCCATGTGGTTTTGTAATTTATATTCATTGTTTCAGAAGAGTTGACACATTATTCTCATTTTGGGTTATATGTACACTATTGTAAGACTATGCTTTTGCTCATGGACATATACATGCGCAAACATGAGATATTATTTTTAACCTCATATGCTGTGTATTGTAATCTGAGGTGGCATGGGAAATTTTGTAAATTTCTTTTCTTAAGGCTATAATATTACTTTTTCAGCTATTATTGTTTTAAAATTATGATATGATGCATTTGTGAATTAGGGTTGTTGGTTTGTGCTGTTCTTGAAACTGACGCGAGGCATGTAACCCCCCGTGGTCAGTTCACAGTATCTGGACAGTAAAATACCAATAGCCGATTAGCAAGCAGAATTAGCCATCCACAGCATTGGACATGTAGGTTCAAAGCAAATAAATATTTCAAAAAAAAGAATGGATGAAAACTATCTTGAATCAAGCTGTTTAGTACAGAATAGTTTAAAAATTATAGCATGTGGAAAAGGTCTTATATTTTTGGTGTGTAAAAATCAGTCTGTGTTAAAAATGACCTTCGGACGTGAAAAATGCATGTATAAATTTGGAGCTGGGGTACATGAACTTCTTTTGCTATGAACGTCCATTGACTTGCCAGGTCAATTGAATCATATTCTAATGATTTGTTTTATTATATCACAAAAGTCCATTGACCGTACAGATTTGTCTCATTTTTTATGAATTTTCATCTTAGAACAATTGAATGGGCGTATTGGGGTTCATCACGGAATTACCATTAACTCATATGTTTACATGGGTGAGCGTCTATTGAGTCATACTTTGTAAGCAACTCCTGGTCCATCCCACCATATATAGCTGGTTTGAACTTCCGAGATATCCCCTCCACAAGTTATGGATACCTAAAGGAGTTATCGTACTATTATAAGAGTCAGTAATTTTATGGAGGTTCTTTATATTTTCCCTACTGGGCACCCATCTTCGCATTCATTACTTTGAACTTGAGCCTGCTGTAAAACGTTCTACAGTAACTTATAGGGTAACTTGTATGGCAGGTCCGCTATATGTAATTCTTCTGTCTTTTTCTTGATTTTCCTCAGAATGGGTGATGGTTCCTTTATGTTGACAATTTCTCATCCTATGTCCATTTTTCCATGTGGGAATATCGGTTGAGTTTCCTGCGGTCTTAAATCATATCTTTTGAATCCTTTCTGGTTTTAATGCTTCCGCTAGGTTTGTAATATCTTTGTTCCTCAACTCCATGGCTAACTTAACCGTCGTCATTGATTGGTCTTCGTTCTAGAGGTATTTTGGACATTTCTGTATCGTCTGTACCTTCTCGGCACCGTTTCAATCCTCCTTGTTCTGAAATAATTTTCTAATTCAGATATTTCCTTACTGCTCGCCATGTTCTCAGTTGTACTTCCAGTTGCACGTGCTGCATAAGATTTTCAAGTCTGAGAGTTCCTCATAAATGAGGTTGAATTCATATCGTTATTTCTATAAGCATACTCCATAATCCTCAATGAGTGCTTGGTAAATTCTCTAGACTGTGGACTTGCGGGCAGTTTGCATAGTTCTCGCCATGGCAGATATTAGAATATAAATATTGGAATACTTTCCTCTTCCAGAATGAGTGTCAGAATGGCGGGTCATACGGGTAGTCACGTGCTAGAATGTTCTATAGATTTAACATAATGTTGTTATTATGGGGTAAGAGGTGTTTGTGGGGTCAAACAGGAATGTTAATGCTAGAATTTTTATCAACAATCCAAGATATCACATATATAATCCAGCTCCCGCTTATTTGATTACTATACAACGCACCCTTTAATCCAGCCTAGCTTTTAATTACAAATTCCAAAAACACATATACCAGCCAACAACCTCTTTTTGATTACTATCCAAACACATCAACTACCATCAACCCCCCCACCACCCACACACACACTTCACGGAAAAGGGTAGGAAGTGTTTATACACTCACCTACATTTACATACTAACAACATACTATCACACACAAGAGTAAGAAGTGTTTATTGGCTCATTACTATTCCCTTTCACAATATTATCACAAGAGAAATGGTAAGATCTTTTTGGTCTTCGGTTTAGTGGAAAATATATACGCACACGTGATTTTCTACGGTTACCATTGCGAAAGTTTGAATGCCATACCCATGACTGAAACAACATCATTAAATCATTTTCACCGATTCAGTTTGGCACGCGTGCGAGTGTGTTTAAGTATCGTATACATATGAAATATTACACAAATAAAGACAAAGAGACGCGTTCATTTTTGTTTCTTTGTTGTATGTTCTTTGAATAAAATCACATTGAAAAATCATAGCACATCACAAAAGTCCATTTTCTTCTTTGTTTTGTTTTCTAATTGTCTCTTATTATTGTCACTAGCATGAAGTCTTCCTTTTCAGTGTCTTTTTGCTGTCTTGCCCTTTTCCATGTCTTGTGGTTATTCTTTCTGCTTCTGCTTCTGTTTCTGAAGAACGCTCTTCCTCCTCCTGCTTCTCTCCCTGCTTGTTCTCTATTTTCTTGGGATACTCTGAAGACCAGTGCCAATTTTCCTAATAATCACAACACGTGTCTTTACCTTGGATTTTTGTTTCCTGTCTTTTCATTCTGACGCCCAGTGGTCTCTAGTCTTATCTGAAGTATAGTTTCAAACGACTCTCTGACTAGAATGGGAATCTGTTTTGATACTCCCATTTTCGTCTTCACATTATGAAAGTTGTATGAATGTGGCATGGACCAACAAAAAAAAAAAAAAAATTCGTCAGACATTAATATTAGCACAGGTGGATAACTTTGAAATAGAGAAATCTAGACAATAAAGAGTTGCATTTTATAAAAACAAATCGTGGAAAATCTTTAGAAAATGGTGAAAGAAAGTAAACGGTTAAGAAATGAATCTTAGAAAAGTTACTGTGCAACTTATATTAAAGAAAACAAGCATTCTAGTTCCGTTTGCCTGTATCCAGGCGAGCTCAATCCATCTAATAAGCATTCCGTTCCAAATGACTCAAGATAGTATGACTGAAATACGCAATTGAAAATGGGATGCAGAATAAATAAAATAAAATACGAAATTGGAATCATGGAATACAACGCAATTAAAGACACAATGGAAATTATTTTTTTGTGTTTTTAATTTTTTAATATTTAAAATCAAATGAAGCTTTTAATCATCAGATGCATACATATATGTTTCATTGCGAAATAGAAAATGGAATTGTATGAACCATGCGCATTTCAGTACTGATTTACACACATAAAGTAGTCATCAATCATGGTTCAGGTCAATTGATAGAATTTTCTCCACGGGAATTCACATCTCTCTCTCTCTCTCTCTCTCTCTCTCTCTCTCTCTCTCTCTCCATATATATATATATATATATATATATACTCTACCTCACTATATACTTATATATATATATATATATATATATATATATATATATATATATATATATATATATATATATATATATTGTTACGTGTAGGCTCGTACAAAAGTAACAAAATATAAGAATGAAGCCAACAAGCTTTGTAAGTTTTAACAAAATAATTTATTTTCCATGAAAACAACGTAAAATATGAAATAGGAATTACGGTTTGTGAATATAATCCAAAAATTAATCCTAGAATTGAAAAATATAAGTCCTATCACTAAACAGTTCTAGTTGAATCCAGGTTCGAATCTCGATGAAGTTCCAATATGGAAGGCGATGACGTCAGATGAGGTCTTTGTGCTGACAGAAACAGTTCCTCGTTGAATCACAATTTATAATGTTCTGTTTAGAATTCCAGAATAAATTTCCACTAAACGTCTTTGTCCCAGAATTTTTATGAAGAAAAGCACTTGTTTTGTTTTCCTGAGAATATAAATTATTAAATCCAAAGAAATAGATGAACTTCAAAACAAACTGGCATCAACATCAAAACACCTTGAGCTCTAAAAGTGTAAAAATATGACTGGTAAATGTACTAGAAAACGTGTTTTAACCCACGATTGTAGATCACACGGTGGCTCACGTGATGGGGCTACATGATCACTAATTTGAACAGAGCAGTAAAAAAATGCCATTTAGCACGTAGCTTAGAATAGCCCTATCTAAGAATCAGATTCTCACGCTAGAAATAAATAAACTTTCTGATCCAAAGAACGCTTGTCAGTTACAAGTGGATTAACCACAACCTTGTTTCCAGCTAGGTCGTTGGCTAGTAACAAATGGATGCCCTCCACGGGTAAAGTAGACACTATACCGACTGTCACATGTCCTGAAACTAAGTTTGATGACAAATTTACAGAATGGAGAGGAACATTAACAAAGCCGCACTCTACTCCCTGAATGAGAACACTCTCATTAGAACAGGACTTCTCAGAAAAAGGCAAAGTACCTGATAATAAAAGACTCTGAGAACCTCCTGTATCCCTTAAAATTTTAATAGGGATTGGATTGGCCAAATCACCCAAGAGTGATATAGAACTCTTCGACATGAATGGTTCATAATTCTCCATAATAAAATCAGACTGGGATTTTTAAGACCCAACAAATGTATTGTTTTCGATACATGACCGTGACCTTGACCTCTTAGAAATAAGAATATTTGGGATAGGTCTATCTTGATTCTGATGCCTATATTTCGATTTGAAGCAATCAGAAATAACGTGTCCTTTTTCCTTGCAATAGGTACACGTAGGAATAGACAAGGATTTTGAATCAAGTTTATCAGAAGCTTGATTTTTAAAAGTTTTGCCAGATTGAGTTTTAGAAGGAGTCGTATTAGGCTGAAATACCTTTTTACCAGTAGAGTGCTGAGTGAAAGACTTGCTTACAACAGAAACTTTATGAGTTAAGGAATACTTGTCAGCAGCAAGAGAAGCATTTTCCAAGGTTTCGATCTCATGCTTTTCAAGATGAGTCTTAATGTCATTAGGAACACAGCTCTTGAACTCTTCAAGTAATACAAGTTATTCAAGACTTTCATAATCATGTTCAACTTTCTCAGCTAAACACCATTTGTTAAATAATTGCTCTTTTTCTCTTGGAAATTCAACATACGTTTGTCCAGCTTCTTTATTACAGTTACTGAATTTTTGCCGATAAGCCTCAGGGACTAACGCCTTTAAGATGCATTCCTTAACAAATCATAGTCAGAACTTTGCTGTACTGACAGGGATGCATAGATATCTCGGGCTTTGCCAAAAATTACATATTGCAATAATTGAGTCCAATGCTCCCTTGGCCATTTCAAATTTTCAGCAACTTTTCTGAAATAAATAAAATATTTGTCTACTTCGTTTTCACTACAAGGGGGTACTAGGCTACAATTCCTTGTAATATCAAAACTTGAATTTGTATGTGAAGTGGGATAGTGCTTTTCACTTGCCAGCTCCATTTCTTTCATTTTAATTTGAAATTCCTTTTCATCCTTCTCCTTTTGCTTCTGTAAGTGCATTTGTTCTTTTTGTAATTGTATTTTTTCTTTCTGTAATTGTATTTGTTCTTTCTGTAACTCTAATTGCATTTGCATTTGTTTGTCATTCAATCTCTCCTGTCTCTCTCTCTCTCTCTCCTCTTTTTCAAATTGCAATTTCGTTTGTTTATCATTCTCTCTCTCTCCTATCTCTCTCTCTTTCTCCTCTTTCTCAAATTGCAGCAGCAATTGCTTCTCTTCTTATTGCAACTGCAATTGTTTCTCTCCCTCCTCTTTATCGTTCTGAAACTCCAGCTTCCTTAACTCTAATTCCATCTTGCATTTCATTTTTAATTCTTTTACTTTTATGTCAGAGTCCGATACAGACTTACTGACCAAAGCCAAAATACTTTTATCAAGAACATTCTTATCTACCAAATACTGAATAAAATGTTTATTTTATTTATTGTTTCGTTAAGGAAGATTTTGCCTCAGAAAGATCGCATATTCTGGCAAGTTCAAGCATCTGATGTTTTTTCAAACTATCCAACTGCTCCTGAATAGGACTAGAAAGAAAAGTTTCAACTTTTGATGACATTGTGAAAAAAGCCTGTTGTTTTCACTAAAGATTTCAAACAAAATGTAAAATAGTACTTGGGATTTAAAAACAAGGGGAAATTAAATTTCAGAAAACAATTTTCTGAAATATTTTAACCAAAATTCATATATCCCAAGACGAGAACCCCGATTTTCTATTGTTAAGTGTAGGATCGTACAAAAGTAACAAAAGGAAAGAGTGAATCCAACAAGCTTTGTAAGTTTTAACACAATAATCTATTTCCCATGAAAACAACGTAAAATATGAAATAGGACTTAAGGTTTGTGAATATAATCCAAAAATTAATCCTAGAATTGAAAAATATAAGTCCTATAACTAAACAGGTTCGAATCGCGATGAAGTTCCAATATGGAAGACAATGACATCAGATGAGGTCGTTGTACTGATGGCAACAGTTCCTCGTTGAATCACAATTTATAATGTTCTGTTTAGAATTCCAGAATGAATTTCCACTAAAAGTCTTTGTCCCAGAATTTTTATAAAGAAAAGCACTTGTTTTGTTTTCCTGAGAATATAAATTTTTAAATCCAAAAAAATAGATGAACTTCAAAACAAACTGGCATCAACATCAAAATACCTCGAGCTCTAACGGTGTACAAATACGTCTGGCGAATCTACTAGAAAACGTCTGTTTTAACCCACGATTTTAGATCACATGGTGGCTCACGTGACGGGGCTACGTGATCACTAATTTGAACAGCGCAGGAAAAGAATGCCATTTAGCACGTAGTTCAGAATAGCTCTATCTAAGAATCAGATTCTCACGCTAGAAATAAATAAAAAAGAAAGACTGTTTACAACTTAGCTAACACGTGGGCCGAACATGACCTTGGTAATAGCCAATCATTTTCATTCAATGTTTACAAACGTCTCAACCAAGGTGAGCTAACAATAATGATAAAGCAACCTTTTACGTTCTACTCAGGTTAAAACAGAGAAGTGAATTTTCCGAAAAAAATTAAAATCCAGTGAAAATTATCATTACAATAAAATGTAATGAAACAAAAATAAAAAAGAATTTAAAACTAACACACAAACAATTTAATTATATATACGTAACAATATATATATATATATATATATATATATATATATAAGAAACAAAAGACCTATAGTTATCAGCACCAATTATACCTATTTGATAATCCTCAGTATTGCTTCATGTATCTTGCCAGATAAAGTAAAGTGTGCTAAAATTACTCATATTTCTAATAAATGATATAGAAGTGATCCTGGAAATTACATACACATTTCTACGCTCCCAGCTTTATAAAAATTGTTTGAAAAACACGTAGCTAAACAGGATTATACCTACTTCCATTTTCCACACGGAACAGGCAAATGAAATTTGAAAGAACGTATGTGGAAATAGTTTACACATTTTACATATCAACACACTATCAAGTACATCGAGTATTCACGTCTTGTCAAAACTTATACTAAAAATTACCAATGAAGTATCGGATGTGCCCCTGAATACGAAATGTTTTCGATCGATTGTTTAGAACGTCGCCCACCACACAAAAGAAAAAGTGGTGGTAAAGACTGAATAATCCTTTCGCACTGGAAAAACCAAATTCACGTTTGACAAGGTCATTTAAGTAACTGGAGAAACGAATTGTTTCGTGTCACTGGATAAATTCGTGGTCGTGATCATCCTACATATAACTTGGAAGACATGAACGGAAAAGTGTTGGAAGGAACATTTCTCTTGCTGAAGTTACAATGGCTAACAAAAAAGAAGACAATCTGGATTATAACTAAAGCATTCTCGATCGAAGAACACGTAACGCGAGGAAACGTCGACTTGAGGAAGTGAAAGTGCATTGGATACGATATCCGCCTGGCTTTGATTTTTGGAATGTCACTTCTCAAGTCATCGACCATAGAAATTAGACAAAGTATGCATCATACTGTTGAACACAGAAGTATCGCGCCTTCTTTCAGCTCTTGTATTCCACGATCCTTTTGGCAAAACTCTTGAGAAATCGCGTGAACTGAGTACCATAAAAAATACTGATCGTCTTAAAATGCATTTTGTTGTCGGTAAAGTGCATTACCTTTTTCCTGTTTGTTTTTTTTTTTTTCATTCTGGCTTCCATGAAAGACGTTTGCAACAAGTATCAAGTCTACCAAAATTATGGTTATCCAGTCCAATTGAACGAAGGACTAAATGTACTATTCGTGTACTCGGATGTGGTTGAGTGCAGCATGGTGGGAAAGACAGTCGCTCCGTTGTTCAGTCATTACTTTCAAAGTGGATTCTGCCATCGTTCCTAATAGAACGGTAGAAACAGTTATCACGTTCACAGTAAATGTGTACATCATCACTATCTTCCTGTCAATAAATCGTATTTTGGCAGTGTAAACTTAGTATAAAAGGTCAATCGTTGACAAAATATTCTATTTTCGAAAGGAAAGTCGAGTAGATTCCGTGAACAATTTCATGCATTGGTTACTGAACGAAGGAAATTTGTGCTTGAATAACAAACTGGTAAAGAGTAGCGTAAAAAAAGATGCCACGAACACGCATCTGGGTTCCTCCTTGGTATGGAAACCTGACACGCTGGAAAAGTTCACCAACACAGCACTGATGCAGGTGATGACGTGTACCACAATGTTGGATTTAACGACAGCTGAAACAAATTTAAACAAAGATGTAGTTTAGAACTGATGGACTTGTGTTTACAAGACAACTATTTCTTAAATAGAGTGGGTGTGCGCCTGAGACACAATCGAAGTAATGATGTGTTTCATTTGATGGCAGGTGTTAATGTGTACAAAATCATCAGTGAAATAAGCCAAAACTTATGTGTGCCGTTACTACCTATAGGTTAAACGACGCGAGTTAAACTTCGACATATCGTGAGCCAAATATCGGATACGATGAATGGAAGTAAAAACCTTCATCATCACTTCTGGCGTCTGATCCAGTATAGGAGATATGTTTTCCAAGAGCAACTACCCAAACATTTACTCATTGGCATCGTTAGTAATGCGGCCCTAAACGGAACAATTGATCAAAATCCTTTCGAGTTCCAACACTTCAACGTACCCAAGATAGAGTGCACTCGAAATGGTCAGATGTTTTGTACCGGTTCCTTTGATACTAACCTTGTCCAGAAAACAATATTTGATATCTTACTTGACAGTTTGAATCCACTTGATAGTTTGGTTTTACAGAGGTTATGGTAATGAGTACGACGATTTTGCAGGAGGATAATCTTTTTGGGGCTTCGATTTTACTCCACATCAAGACAGCGACGAATGATTTTTCCATCCAATGAAATCCGGCCAACTTCATGTTGAACTTCAGTTTACAATAGCTCTGACCAACACAGTGAATGCCATCTTGTATGCAGAATTTGACGATACTCTGGAAATGAACAGTTAATGATCCTAGACTGATATAAAAGATTGACGTTAATAACCTATGGGGATAGATGTGATCCAGAACAAGAAGAAGACAAAACTACAGTTATGATGTCAAGATGGCCAGAACAAGAACGACATTTAGTATCCTGTTTTGCTCGGGACATGGCTGAATGAAATATATGTCTACCAAAGAAAATTATTATGGATGTCATATAGATCATCATAGTCGGACACAACATGAAAATTGTATGATAATGAATCAAGAAGAAAAGCTGGACGAGTATCTGGAGGACTTGCGAACTCTACGTTCAGAAGAGAAGAGTTTGAGAAAGTAGTGTAAAGACTTCCATGACCAGAATAGACTTCTCTGGAGATGAACGCATAGAAGATCTCTTGCAACAAAGTAAAGACTCGACCCGTGGATCATCGACTTACGTGACAGAACTTTTCAAAGAAAATGTCAGCTTTAAATTGATGATTAACATTATCTGAATAAAATTGATACCTGGAAACTTCATTACTTTCTAACGCACAGTTTCTAAACAGCTCCTAGGAACTCTTTGGCATGTGATAAAGATGATCATTATCATCGAAAACCTAAAGATGTTCAAGAGCATGTCATCAGCACAGACGACAGTCATCGACCAGATACCCACTGGCTAGCTGCCTACTTTCCTATCTATCACAGTCTGAGATAGCTTGATTTTTATGGATTACATCTTCTGGAAGACATCGCATTGACTAGATAAACAATGCTCGGTTATGAGGATCCGATTCCGTGGTGTGAAGACAATATTGCTTGAATTGTCTTCATCGGCCTTAAAACATTAAGTGATTTCTTTTGAAAAAAGAAATCACAAATGCCCTTTACATGACCACCTAAATCTCTAACAAAGAGAGATTCTACTAAAAATTAATTCAAAATTTTTTTTGCGAAAAATTGTGTTTTATATTCACAACTGAAACTCAAACTCATACCCCAGTGTGATAGTGTGTGCATTGGATCATAAAGTGTATGTATAAACATTGATTATCCTTGTGTTATACAAATGTCTCATTCTCAATGATGAAGGGAATTTGTGTTGGAAAAATGAAATGATTAGTTTCTTTTCACTCCACATAATTTTTGATCTAACCTGTGTGAGGAATTTGTTGTGTAAGGAATGTTTTCCTTCATGTCCGTACTTACACCTTATGAATTGGTGCATTCACCAGTCGTACCAAGATATCAGTGCATCAAAATAGAGGGGTTGTTAGGCAGAACAATAAGCTAAAACATGTTTAAGAGCTGTAGTAGTCCCAACAATGCCCCACTATCCCCTCAATCTCCAATTGCCCCTCATCAATCCACCACCATTTATATGGAGCATTTTAGTTCAAGAAGAAACAAAAGAAGATGTAACTGATAAGATAGTTACCGACAATGAAATGCTATCAAAAAGTGTTGACGACAACAGATTGTGCCAAAAAGGACAATAACAAGGATGATGTTCGTCCTTGGGTCTCGAAGACGACCATGATTTCAGATCTGGGCTGGTCTGTGAGTGCGCAGATGGCTGGTGAGGCCAATCTGTGCTCTGAAGGGTCTACGGCAATGAGGACAGGGAATTGCCGGGGGCTGGATGGACTGAAGGTCGGCGCTGGCTCTGCTCTTCCTCTGCTGGCGTTTCTGCTTGGCCACGTTGATCCGGTGCTCTTCAAATGCTGCTGCGCCTGAGTTAATCTGGTGACGCCAGGCAGCGCGGTCTTCGGCAAGCTGCTCCCAGCTGTCTGGGTCAATGCCACAGGACTTCATGGAGGCTTTCAGCGTGTCCTTGAACCGTTTCTTTTGGCCTCCTCGGGAACGCTTGCCTTCAGCGAGTTCCCCATAGAACAGTCTCTTTGGGAGGCGCTCATCAGGCATACGGCAGACATGACCAGCCCAGCGGAGTTGTGACCTTCTGAGCATGGCATGGACGCTTGTCATCTCTGCTCTCTGGAGGACTTCTGTGTCAGGAGTCTTGTCCTGCCATTTGATGTGGAGCAGTTTTCTGAGGCAGCGCATGTGGAAGGAGTTCAGCTGTTTTGCATGGCGACTGTACACCGTCCATGTCTCACAGGCGTACAAGAGGGAGGGCAGTACTACTGCGCGGTACACCTTGAGCTTGGTTGGCAGGCTGATTCCTCTTCTGTTCCACACAGTATTGTGAAGTCTGCCGAAGGCTGCACTTGCACGAGCAATCCTGAGAGTGACCTCTTCATCGATGGAGATTGTGCGCGACAGGGTGCTGCCAAGGTAGATGAACTTGTCAGCAACAGCGAGCTTCTGTCCATTGACGGTAATGCTGGGTTCGGTGTAGGGCACTGAGGGTGCAGGCTGGTACATGATTTCGGTCTTCTTCGTACTTATTGTGAGTCCGAAGTCTGTGCAGGCTTTGGAGAACCGATCCATACTTTCTTGCATGTCAGACTGAGTACCAGCATTCAAAGCGCAGTCGTCAGCAAAGAGGAAGTCGCGGATGGTGTCTTCCTGGACTTTGGTCTTAGCCTGCAGTCTTCTCAAGTTGAAGATGTTCCCATCAGTCCTGAACCGGATGTCGATGCCAATGTCACCCTCACGGAAAGCATCGGTCAGCATCGCTGTGAACATCATGCTGAACAGGGTCGGGGCAAGAACACAGCCCTGCTTGACACCGTTTGTCACTGGAAAGGGCAGGGAGAACTCTCCATCATCCAGTACTCTGGCGAGCATGCCATCGTGGAACAGTCTGACCATGGTGATGAACTTCTCAGGGCATCCGAACTTTGCCATGATCCTCCACAGACCTTCACGACTCACAGTGTCAAAAGCCTTTGTGAGATCCACAAAAGTGGTGTAGAGGCTGACGTTCTGCTCTTGGCATTTCTCCTGGAGTTGCCTGGTTGCGAAGATCATGTCCATGGTGCCCCGATCCTGCCTGAAGCCGCACTGACTCTCTGGTAGCAAGCCTTGCTCCAAGTGGACGGTCAGTCGATTTAGCAGAATTCTGGCTAGTATTTTCCCTGCGATGGATAATAGGGAGATGCCACGGTGGTTGTCGCTGACCATAGGCTGATCATCTCCAAACTTAACATCAGGATACAGCCTCCTAGACGTCCTCAAGGAAGCAAGACGCTAAAGCGACTGAACGTCTCCAAGCTGAAAAACGATTCAGTGAAGCAGTCCCTTGCAGACGAACTAGACAACAAGCTAGAAGCCATCACTCTAGGCTCGCATGATGTAGAGTCTGATTGGGCGTCCCTTCGGGATGTTGTCTACTCCACCACCGCCGATGTGGTAGGCCCTGCTACGCGCAAGCACCAGGACTGGTTCGATGATAACGATGATCGCATTCAAGAACTGCTCGACGAAAAACACCGCACACACAGAGCTCTGCTAAATGACCCGAACTCCACATCTAAGAAAGCTTCATTCGCCAGTATCAGAAGAACAGTGCAGAGAGAGCTCCGACAGATGCAGGACACATGGCTGAGCAAGAAGGTGGACGAGATCCAGTCGTATGCAGACCGCAATGGCATGAAGAGGTTCTACGAGGCGCTCAAGACAATCTACGGTCCCACTAAATCAGGATCTTCCCCCCTCCTCAGTGCAGATGGGAACACGCTGATCACTGATAAGGAAGAGATTCTCAAGCGCTGGGCAGAACACTTCGACAGTGTCCTCAACCGTCCTTCCTCCATCAACGCTGAAGCCATCGCTCGCCTGCCCCAGGTCCTAACCAACGCTTCCCTCTCGGACTCGCCAAGTTTCACAGAAGTAGAGAAGGCAATTAAAAGTCTATCCAGTGGCAAAGCCCCGGGTTCTGACTCCATCCCAGCGGAAGTCTACGCAGCTGGTAGTCCCCGACTGACGCAGAAGCTTACTGACCTCTTCCAGTCTGTGTGGAACCAGGAGAAGATTCCACAGGAGTTCAAAGACGCCTCTATTGTCCACCTTTACAAGCGGAAGGGGAACCGTCAAGCATGCGACAATAACAAGGATACCCAGTCAACAGCAATAGCAGAAACAGTGACATCACAGACAAGAATCGAAATGAAGAAATCACCAATACTGAGGAGAAGTCCATTATCCAACAACTAATCGTTACTTTTTGAGTCAAGAGTACCTACATATGCATAGGTAACCAAAAAGGGACGAAAGAAAAACAAGTCCACACCCAGAGAAAAAATAACAACCAACATTCCAGGTTTATAACCTTATTAAGGATATCTCAAACCAGGAAGCACAATAGAAGAAACAACCAAGGATTCACTGCAATCAAGTCCCAGGTCCATCCAATCCACCATCAGCATCTCAAGAAATATTAACAGTAGAGGAATTGCTAGGTTGGAGCACAGATCAAGCGACGTTAATGCAATATCGTATGGTATCGTAGTTGTGCCAAGTAGCATTATGAAGAGTGCGGCGGAATGGAAAGAAGATGAGGACCGCCACAACACATTCAATCTGCAGCCATTAAACAGTCCCTTTTAGGTCTCTGAGCAAATGCCTTTTATTATAGGGGTTCCATTCTGGCATGGAAACCCGTTCCAATTAAATCCAATAATTAAATCCGATCCTTTGATCACCGTTCAAAAGTAGAACTTAAATTACCTAACATGCATGATAAATTATATGAGTCACTTTGACCCACAACGTTTGTAATTACATTTCACACATGCAATGTACACTTTGTGCACAAAGTTCCATATTAAAGGAATAGGCAAACTCCAACAAGTTTTATAGGGTGATTATAATTACGAATGTGGCTTACACAAAATATGCAATAGGATTCTGCCCAATTTAACAAATGGGCATGACCGTACCTTAGTACGCCTGTTGTTTCAGTTTCTTTGACGCTTGGAGTCTCCTGCCGAGCCTCTTCCCTTCATTACCTAGCTCTGACTTCCTTAGACGAGTGTGTGTACCGATTCCCATTCGTCTAGCAATCAGCTGCCCAGAAGAGCGTGGACGGACCCGGGATGACGTCACAAGGGCTGTGTTCAATCACGCCTGACGAGTGTGTGTTGGTACGATTCCTACTCGTTAAATTCCACAGTTGCTAGGGGGTTCATTGCCCCGAATATACGACTGAATTAAAAAGCATACCTTTTAGGCATTCATGCGTACCGGAGCGTGGCTCGAATCCCCTCCCCTTCCCCAACGGCTAATTAAATATCCCACTCTGTGGGAATTAACTGGTCGCTCATTCACAAGAGTGTGAACGCAACGTTAATCTAAGATAAGTGAGTAAGTAAGTCGTGCCAAGTTGGCAGCGAAGAGAGCAGTGGACACAAATATCAAAAGCGCTAATGATATAAATATATATATATATATATATATATATATATATATATATATATATATATATATATATATATATATATATATATATATATATATATATATATATATATATACATAATGATACCAGTCCAAACACTGAATGCCCTGAAAGACCTTGGCCTAACAGTAACTTCAGGGTGATTCTTAAGAACGCAAAAGAGAAATAGTCTTCTCTGATATGGAAAAACAATAAATATTTTACTGGAAGCCCCCAGATACAAAGGAGAGGAAGGCCGCATTCGCTGAGGAGCATCAAACGCAGATCCAACAGCCGAACGTCCACACCAATGGTACCCAATATGAAGACAGGACACTAACAGCATGGTCACCATCACTACCAACCTCACCTCAATTTGCGAATGTTGAAGCTAGGAAGCAACCTTCAATGCTACCATTACCAACTACATCATCTCAGGGGCAAGTCAGGGAAGGGGCGAAGAGAATAAGGAGGAGAAAAAAAAGACACAGGTTTGTCATGAGGCAGAAAAGAACGCCAACTACCACGTGCAGTAGGAACACCACAACCGGCACTCAAAAAGTTTGGAAGAACAGACGGAAGGAACTAAATAAGTGGTAGCGTGTAAAATTCCCCCACTTCTTCTAATCTAGAAACATATGCAACTCAAGGGAAACAAAAAATATTCAGGCAAGATGCAGACTAGTATCTCATTCACCAGCCATTTGACTTGGGAATAAATGACATTGTAGGTGACGAGGACAAGGTTGGGCGATACATAGAATAATTTCGGACGGTCTTATCAAGTACAAAGAAATTCAAATGTGACGACCAGATGTCCAGAAACCTAAGAGGCAGCATAAAATATGCAGCAGAAAACATTAGAAAACTGGGGGACATATTTTGTACTCCCCCATGAATTGTATGGAAATATACACACATTTCCGATGAACAGCCAACGAGTAGGTAGCTTACTGTATTGAACCAGATAGTACCAAGGTCCGAACCAGATGGAAATTCCAACCGCCCAACCTACTGAGACCGTTCTATATCCGCTGATAGAGGGTACACCTCAGACCATGTAATGGATAAAATAATTACTCAGTTGCCTAAGGAGCTTCCTTTCGGCTTTGAAAACCTATTTCAGGAACTTCTCTTTAATATGCAAATCTGATATATTTGACCACCGAGGCAAAATTTCACTGTAACACATATTAAACTCGAATAAGATTACTAAAATATTATTGGGTTACATTTTCTCTGTTTTGACCTATTTTTCAGTAAAGAAATTAAGTACACTATGTACACTAAATTCAAAATAGATTTTGCTTAGGTAAACTATGAAGTTTGATTTCAATTACAAAGTGTTGCATAAGCATAGCTGACTGATAGGTCCAGCCCGACTTATGTAAAACTGGACAAAATTGGATCATTAGTGCATCCACGGCGTTTCAAAAATATTTCCTCTGCCGCTTCGCGCCATCGGCTATGCCTTTCCCTACATTTCCTTCTCCAGTCATTGCCAATTAAGTGTGTTGTGCGCACAACCAAACCAACACGTGGGTGCTTCATCGCACACAAATTGAGTATACCTAATTAGTACATATGCTTAGATTGTTAACTCGTTGTCGCACATGACCAAATAGTCGCACAGGACTTTATCCAAAATCACTCGAAGCTGTACCATTTAAAGAAGAATGACAACGGTCCAACAATGTAAATTAGGGAAGGTAAGGGAAGCCATCAGTTTAATGAGAAGGTGGCGTATCTCCTAGACTAGAGAGAAGAATTAAGGTGTTACCCCAAACCAAAGTCTTGTCCACGGGGAGTTGACCTTACAACAGGTAGGAGGTTTATAAGAGAAGTAATGGATAAAGAAGTGGCAAAGGTAAGGACAATCTGGGAGAAGGAGAGAAAAGAAAATGAGCGTCAGAAAAGAGAACGGGACTTCCAGTGTCTCATTTCGGACTGAATGAAGATTCAGGAAAAAAAAATTCGCCGGCGGGGCATACAGACTAGATACCAGATTAGAAGAATGAGGCTGAAGAATCTACTTTAAAGCAGCTGGTCTTATCCAAAAGATCTTGACGTAAACAATGTGCATTCTGCGTTACCAGACCCAGGAGGTGTAACCTCTAAGGAATGTGATGTATTGAATAGTAGATAAAAGTTTAACATTACCATTCCCGTTTTGCTCCGTAAGCATTTTTGACCCAAAAAATACTTTTGACCCATAATATCATCCCCATTTGAAACCTGTGGAAAATTTTAACACAGAATTTTCAGTATGTCACTACAGAAGATTACACACGTAAACCTATCGGTTAACATTAATTTCCGTATGATACCCAGTTCGCTTATACAGCTGTTTCATATGCAGGTCGATGCGGCATTAAATCTGTGCATAAAAACTGCCTCATGCATACTTAAAATCTGTCCTTCATTTATTGGTTCAAAAAGCATATCTGTTATTCTTTTCGGTCTCTTTGTATGTAAGTAATTACTATGCATTAGCCTCATTATCCTACCTTCTTTTTTTCCCCACGTCACACTCTGCCCTATGGAAACTCATTTCAGAGGAAAGTACCGGTAACCGCTTTTTGCACTGTAAGTTAGAACCATATGCACCAGGAAAAAGTAGCAGATGTTGGACTTAACTTGCTACACATCATCATCATCATCATCATCATCATTAATCCCTTAACCCAAGTGGTCGTTGGGGCACTACAGTTGAATTTACAACCAATTCTCTCCATCTTTCCCTGACCTCTACTGCCCTTTGGGAATCTCCAAATCCTATGCCTGTCCACTCCTTGATGTTGTCTTCCCACCTCTTTTTCTGTCTGCCTCTTTTTCTGCACCCTCGCACTGTGCCTTGCAAGATTGTTTATGCCAGCCCAGATGATCTTGAGACATGACCGTACCACTTCAGTTTGCGCCTTTTTATAGAGGTCAAGAGGTCTTCATATGACCCGATGGCTCGTTGGATCCTGTTGTGAACTTCTTCGTTGGTTACATGGTCAATGTATGAGATGCCCAAGATCTTGAAGTAGCATCTCATTTCGAAGGTTTGAATCATTCTTTGCAGATCTGATGTAAGCGTCCAAGTTTCACAGGCATACAGAAAGATGGATACGACAATCGAGCTCATCAGCCCTATTTTGGAACCAAAAGCAATGTTGGCATCTTTCCATATTGGTCTCAACCTTGTTATTACTGCTGTTGTCTGGGCAATTCTGCAAAGTAGTTCTGGTTTGAAGCCCTCATCTGTGATAATTGATCCCAAGTACTTGAAGCTTGTGACTCTTTCCAGCTTCTGGGATGGGACACTCAAAATCATCCAAATACACACGAGACTGACTTTTGTGGCATGTGCTTATTAGAAGCCAATCAGTTGAAATGCTTCTTATCATGAACTGTATTTCCACCGCTAATACTTATCCGGTGCCTTATATAACTAAAACTATTATTTTACAAGCTCCAACAAATATCAAAGTCAGTTGTAAGTAAATGAGATTATCAGAATATACTTCTCTGTTGGTCAATTTCAGTTTACAATTATCATTGGATTTATTTCAGTGTCACTCTATAAGCTTAGCAGGATCCCACCCACACAGCATTACATCGATATTTCTGCAAGGCCTGGTGCTTGCTGATTAAACATTGATCTCTCCTAATTAACTAGACTGTGGTGATTACACCCACCCCACCCCCAGGCAACAAACACACACGCACACACTATTGCTGTTGCTATAAGCTCCACCAGTACACTACTATAATAACGAAAGGTTAGAAACTTTGTTTATATTAGGATAGCATTACTTCTAGAACATATGATTTAGTTAACTGGTGGCGTTTTTTTTTGTTAGATTAGCTAGCTAGTATATTTTAGACAACCTTGACAATTGTATCATTGAAAACAAACATAGCTTCTCTGTCTTAAACTCATAACTGTTTTTATAACTCCAAAATTCTTTCTTGACATTTAGGCATTGTAAAGGATATTTGCTTATGTCATGATGTTATAGTAGTAAACAAAGACTAGAAGAATCTGATGTTACACACAATTTTATATATTTGAACAAATGCAGGCAGTTATAGCTCACACTGCAATTCTTTTTCATGCAAAGTAGAAACTTTTATAAAAAAAAGTAATGACTTTAGTTGTTTTCATTCAGTACATTTTCCTTTATACCATTTTATTACATGACGTGTAAACATAGTATATACGCACACAACTTTTGATAGAAACTACCTTGCTTAAACTGTTTGAATGACAAGAGATAGTTCCATCAATGTGACGTTTTCATTGTTTAATAATGAAAGATGGATACAGAAGAAGAACGGTATTCTAAACTTCTTTCCGTATGCCGCAAACAGTATTTCATCAGTATCAGTATTCAGTGTAAAACCTGCCATAACCGTATTTGTTAATAATTAGCATTCATGATACAATCTGCCATATCAAATTAAGGTAATCTCAAATCATTAAAATGTGGTAGTCATCCACTTAAATACGATATGATGTTATCTTTCAGAAACATCTTACCAATATTGTTTGCCATTACATTGTTAGCATCATTCTCTCCTTTCTTTCTAATAGAGATAAAGAGCACCTGTTAAAATAAGCAAATCTCTGCTTGGACGTGGAATTGCAATATTTAATTGCACATTTAATGATGCTCGGTACGTATGTGATACAATAATGTGTTGGGTTTCGATGCTCCAATCGTTTTGACATCTTTGCCTACTTGTTGGTGGTTATGAATTTATGATGAATTACCATTTATTTAAAAAATGTTGTGTATAGTTTCTTTCATTTGTAAATCACAGCTACGCATTCATGATTTACTGTGCTTAGATAAAATGTCGTGAAACTTTTACTTGTAAACACAAAAGCACACTAACAATAACCAATGTTTTGCGTTATTATAGCTCTCAAAATATGTGGACCTTTCCGACCTCACTGGTGTATTTTTTTCTTTTTAATGAATTTTTATCTCAGGCAAGTTGATGGGGCATCATATTTGTATATAGAACATGTCCCTGTCTGTAGGAAATTATCAGTGGGAATTTTGAAATAGAGAATAATGAAGAAAAATAATATTTAAAATTTATAAGTCATACATTTAAATAAAAAACTTATCTTCACTTTAATCTTTGAGCTATGGATTAGCGATGGAGAAATAAGGAGAGACAATATTAAATATCAAGCAAAACATGAATAAATAGTGACTTTGCATATGACAGTGACGTTTAAACGGGGACATTTTCTTTTGAAGAGTTAATGTCGATAATGTTTTCCAAAATTAGAGATTTGATGTCAAAAGTTTTGTTCTGTTTGTGACTTGTATAATATATGACAGGAAAATACTAAAACAGCCGAACTACTGGATTGCAGTGCATTATACTGTAGTAATTCTTCTCAATAACTTCAATAATTTACTTTTTCGTCCTTTTCTTCCCCATTCGATGACAATACTGACAGTATTATTAGCAGTAGTTATTTAAATTTGATTGTTCAATTTATAACCTATTGCAAATTCTCCAAACTACAATTACTGCCCTAGCGGTCTTTTTTTGCTTTAGTGACACGTCGCGTCCCCGTATTTCATGGCTAGGTAGTACCGACCGAATTTATGTGAGGATCACACTTTTTAACGCAGTTCGTACAGTGTGCAATATAACATTTAAAAAGCAAGTGCGGTTTAGAAACAAAACAAAATGCAGACAAAAGCAAAACAGAACCAAATAAATAAATAAATAAATAAATAATTAAAATAATAAAACAAAACAAAAGCAAAAAGCAGCACACACACCCCCAAGAAACACCCACCCACCCAACCAACCAAACAACCCCTCCCCCAAAAAAAACAAAACAAGAAAACCCAAACAAAACAACATCCTCCCAGAAATAACAGTACAGTTGCAATGCATGACTTTCGAAATATATTAAAGTCTAAATCTATGATGATTTAGCAGGCAGGGTAGATCGTAGTATGAAATTCAATCTATACATGCAGTAGACTTTCATTCCAATACATTGACTTTCTCTGCGTCAAAATTGTTGTATGAAAATTGAGATGTCTTCGATTTGCATTGAGCCGACCAAATAAATGCAATAATAGATTTTCTGAATCTCTCATATCCATTGCCGTACTTCAATCATGTTACTAGACGTAATATTCCATTAACTTAATCGTTATTTTTGCTAAAAGAAATATTAGGCATGAAGTCACGGGTACAATTCATAACGCGCAGAAAATTCCCTTTAGGCTATTCAGTTCTAATTCTCACATTACATTGCTCAAATTTTATTTACAACTTTACGATTCGCATCAAAGTAAATATCATGTTATGCTTGTAAAAGACTTTATTGTACATATCAAGAGTTGTGGCAACTACGCATTAATTCAATGTTAAATATCTGTCCAAGATAGATGTGTCTGAAATCGATCTGCCACTGCATCATGTACAATCGTCGAGCATTTCAAAACCCTGCACGATAAGAAAGTACAAGTCATTAGTCACCCCACCTGATCCGAGAATGCAGTTAGTACCGCCAGATGTGTCAAATAAAATGGCCTTAAATCCTTAACGTAAGATCATGTAAATCATGAAGGACACGAACCAACAACTCCAGCTAGGGAGATAGTCATTGCTATCCAGTATTTGCATGTACTGGTTTAAATTATGTACAAGCAAGGCCTGAGAGTATGAATCTATTGTCGCACCATTGCAATTTATTAGCATTGCAAAAATGCACCTATTACATGTAAGAGGCAGTCTGAATTTCTTTACTTAACCTACACTAATGAAGCTTTATTTAGGGTTGAAATATGTATCAACTAGAAAGGCATTTAGAGCTGAAAACTCGTCCTATCGTCCAAAATTTTTCACCTGCCGAAAAAAGTTAAACACAGTACTGCGTATCGAAGAGTGGTTCTTAATTCATAAATTATTGGAAAAGTGGTGGATTGTGCATGTGTACTCTCGCTAGAAAATTTAAAGTGGCATCAATCCGTTAAGCTAAAGAATTATGACAACATTAGTTGAATTTCATCGAAAAGGTCTCACGTTATTCTGCTTACGCACAATACTTTTAGACACGAACACTGATAACGCGTAACCTATCTAAGGACTGGTTAAATGAATGTCGTGCAAACGCAATATAGCATGACTGTATGTTTGGATAAACTTTGAAATTAGTCATCAAGAAAGAAAACCTATAGGCATCAATGATAGGATGGTAAGCTTCTATTACTACGCTACTGAACATTGCAAGTTTGTCATTATGTCCTGCATATCATCTTTGTTACCGTTTCGACTGATTAAATTGGACTTTGGAGAAAATAGTGTCGTTTAACAAATGGATTGATAACCAGTGTAAATAATTTACAAGTTCCTCGCTATTATAACAGTAATCATATCAACTATGGTGTGATACTGCATTGCTTAAAAAGTCCATAAATAAAATATAAGAGAAAGAGACAGAGACAGAGGGAAAGAAGAAAGGGGCGCATAAACTGTAGATAAATGCATGACCAGGACATGTAATATGATATGACTAGTGGTTTTAAATAAATCTTTGTTTTTCGAGTAGATCAGATTTATTTGTTAAGTTGTTTGCGTGTCATGTACTCTGGACAGAAACTGCATAAGTAATAATTAAATTGTAAGTGCTGAAGCACTAATAATTTGTCCTTTAACGCCATACCAGGATTCGAAATCATTAAAATCAAAATAAAGTTCAAATTACTAAATCAGCAAGACGTGTATGTGTTTTGAAACACAACAATAAATATCACTAAACCACTCATATGTTTCATGTCCCACCCTGTATATAATATTAAAAATTAAAATTTAAAAATTACCAGACCAGTAAACCTTGAGGATATTGTTTTGAAAATAATAACAATAGAACTGGACCAGTCCGACAAGTCTATTAATGCAGATTATTCAGTACCCTTTTTGTGATATTAAAATAACAGCGGACGAAATGGAACACAGGAAAACTAGATACCAACATAAACTCAATCGAATTTAACGCAACGTCTCAATCTGACATTGGCAAACAGGCCTTATATAAATGACAGATACTGCAAATGGTTCAAATGGTGAATCAGTATCATATGCTTTTGCATCAGGCATAAGTACTAATAATCGACAGAAAACTTGTAAGGAATCTTTGCGGAAGGTAGAGAACTTCACATTTATAGTTTGTTAGAACGACACAATTTAATTTATTTATCTTGGTCCTTCTTCGGTCTGTGCATTAATATTAAACATTGTACAATTTAAGTTCTGTAGAGAGTAATTTAAACAGAGATAAGATATAAGTGTTTCGTGTTCGGAACAATTTTTTGAAGACTTAAAATTACATACAGTCCATAATGAATATAGCAGACAAATGAGTTAGTAGAATTTCGCACATAGATTGTATCTCTTCATAAGTTTCGTGAAATACTGGGCTAATAGTTCTGCCTGCCTCGCTTTGATCTTTAAAGACGGTGATTGAATTGACATGATCTCAATTTAAATGCGCGCCAATTCAGGATGCACAAGACACAGCATATCTAAATAAATAACTATATTTAGACCTTATTCTACTGTGGAGGTAAGAATTGTTTTTCAGTACAGGATTCGTCCACACATGACCGACGAAAGAATGGAAAACATATCTATTTTGCTAATATTGTTGTTTCAGGTGTAATGAGCAAAGGTTTTATGCAATATTCTAGCATCGTGTCGTCGCTGAAAGTATACATTATGGTAAAGCATATCAGTAGGAGTGACAGGCAAAGCATAGGTATATGCATCCAGTGCAGTACATATACATTCAAGGTAATGCGATTTATGGGGGGGGGGTCGAGACCCACCCCTGACCAATTGATATTTCTTATTAGTTGGGCCCCATTACAATCTCTTGTCAATTCTTTGTCCGATGTGATAGTCTGATTGACACACTGGTATTGAGTGAATAAGCAAAACGACCCTACTATTAAAGCCAGTGTAATACGTCCACATTGAATACATACACTCACAGTCGGTCAGGTTTTGCACCTAATCCTGATCTCAGTGTATGTGATATTGTGACCAATGGAGTCAACATTCTATGATCAATGGAGTCAACATTCTATGATCAATGGAGTCAATATTCTAGCTGGCTTCGGTTCGATTCCATTGGCAGGTCTCAACTGACCGTAAAAAAGAGAAAGAATTATGTCTAAGACAGCAAAAATACATTACTCAGAGGATGACTGCATAGGGATTGACAGATAGTATGTGCGCAATTGCAAAATGTTATCAAATGGTGCAAATAAATTAAATGAATAGGTAATATCTGTGAATTTGTCTTGAGGTAATATTATCAAACAGCAAAAATAATTAATTATATTTTGTATTTATTATCACCGATATATTTAAAAGGTTACATCACCTCTTGAACGAAAGGAAAGAAAGAAATTGTCTCATGCAGATACAAAATGTTGCTTTCTCTGTTCATGATTTCAATACAGAGGTCTTAAACATAAGCAGAAATACACAAAACACTTTAGTAAGAAGTGTCTGAATTATTTTTTTCTGACCGGTTATTATAGGAACACAAAACATTAGGCAGTAAAATGGAAAACACATTGGACATAATATGTAAAATGGTCGCTGTTGTTAAATTAAAAAATCCTCAGCAAGAAAAAGTTTCTTTTTTTTTGTATTGTTACTTTGATAGTATTGCGGAGAGCTAACGATATGCTGTAAAGAGAACCATAATAAATATTGGACAACAAATGCAGAAAAATACAGAGAATAAGGAGATTGTTTCTACATTAAGTAAATTCACAAAAGCTGACAATACTAGCTTACGGTGGAGCAGACTGCATGATTAAAGTTGGCACGTTTTTGCAATAAAGAGCAGAAACATTTTATGAACAAATTAGACCAAGAAATGCTTCTAAAATTATATTGTCTAATAATAATAAGAAGCAATATAATTCAACCAGAATATGTAACATGTGAGAAGATAGCTTAAAGGAAATGCTGACAAAGTTAAATCAACAGATTTTAACATTAAAGATCATGATTATTCAACAGGTCAGCTAAGAAATCTTTCACATTCAGAATGTAATTTAAATTGCAAATATCTTAAATGTAAACTTTGCATTATTTTATAACCTATCTCGATACAATTCTGATCTGATTATCCAAACCTTAGTAAAAGCGATCCAGGTCAACAGGTACCACTTATAATGAAAAATAAATTTCGTTTAGTAAGAAATCTACAGTCTATAGAATTTAGAAAAAGGAAAAGATTTACTGTATGAGCCGTTCAATAGACCAGATCGCTAAAACTTAATACAAAGATCAATTCGCAGGTCGTATTAACTGTCTATATAAACGATTATTGTTGCATAGTCATAAAAGAAAGGAATTCAATTTATGTACTTGTCGTTAACAGAACAAGACATTGTATAAGAAGTAAATATTTTCTGTCTATATCTACCTACATCTATCACTTCAGATACTTTTTCTATTGTGATCATAACTCTAAAATACTGAAGAAGAACATATAGACACAACGGGGAATAATTTGTTAGTATATGTATATCAACCAGTATTCTTAGTTTCCGTCTGTAAACAATACGGTGAGCAGCTTCGGTACTAGATTTTTGTGCATCAGCCACTTATTGCTGTTTTGTTTGCTCTCACAGATCTTGGTTAGCATAAATCTTTAAGCGCCATGAAAATATTGCAATCAGTTAGCTTTAATATATCATCATTATCGTAATTAATGTTTGTGACTCTCAGCATCATTAATCCAAAATTATTTGCAACTGCATTATTAGCATCACCTTTAACATTTATATCGAAACAACTCTTTAAAAAAATACCAGGTACCATCATGCCATTTGGATGTAACCTAGGTATTACTACCTGGAACATTTGTTCAGATTATATTGTACTGGAAGTATATGTAATAAATAAATAAATATCAGCAACACCAACATTAAATTCACACAGTCAGTACGAAACCTAGGTGTTACTCTTGAGAGACTCTCTCATTTCACCAACATGTCATGAACATATGCAAGGCTGCATATCTTGAGCTGAGACGCATCAGCTCCATTCGCAAGTATCTTTCAGTTGACGCCACTTAAACACTTGTGTGTTCCTTAGTACTTTCAAGACTGGACTATTGTAACTCAATTCCCTCTGGTTCGTCTCAATATCTACTCCAGAAACTTCAAAAAGTTCAAAAACATAGCTTCTCGGATCATCCTTAGAGCACCACGATCAGAGCATGCCTCCCTCTGCTCTATACCCTACACTGGCTATCCATTTGATCCAGAATTAAACACAAAATTTGTTCTCTGTGCTACGTTTCACTGACGGGCTCCAGTCCAACACACCTATCCGACCTCACCCATGTGTACACACCAGCAAGATACTTACGCTCCTCTTCTGACATTCGTAATCTCATTATTCCCACTATGAAAATGAAATCATATGGACAACGTTCTTTTGCATACCAGGGCTCAGCAACGTGGAACGAATTGCCCACTGAACTTAGACACAAAGACACAGTAACGTCATTCAAGAGCGTTCTTAAAACTCACCTATTTCAACTGCAAGAACAGACTTAAAGACCTAATAATGTTTCCTTAGCTTAAATATTTACAGCATGTTTTCCGTTTTCTAATTTCGTGGTGTTTATTTTAGTTTTGTAATCATACCATTATATATGTTTTTTTAAAGCGTTGTCAAATGTTGTAAAGCGCTTAGAGCTTCTAAAGATTAGGCGCTATACAAAGTCCTTATTATTATTATTATTATTATTATCATTATTATTATTATTAATACAATGATGCACTGGTATGAGGTTTGTAACACTGTGGTGTTGTATCTGTTTGTGATGGGTTATGTATTTGCCATATGCTGCTATCGTTATCTGTTTATGGAGCTAAATGTAAGAACGTCTTTCAAAACATATTTCGTTTTGCTCACTCAGTCACTGAATATTATACCCAATACAGACATGTGCACCCACTAAAATGCCAAGATAAACAGGGGATGTCTTAAATTTGTAATAAGGTTGTTATTTAGGTTTAATTTTTCATTGTTACTTGCAGCATCTTTCTCGTCTGGATTTTGAAACGAAATCAGTGTAAACAACATTCTTAACAGGCATTGACTGAAGAAAATATAACGAGCTGCTGTTGAAGCAATTTGTTTGTGTTCTTGGTTTGGTCTGGAAATATGAATAAACTTTTAGGTTTTCAAAACCTACAAACGGTGTCCGATTCAGTACATGTCTTAAAATATCTCTGATTAATTACTGAATCCAAACAAGTTAGAGTTGCTGTCAGTTATGTACACTGTGTGATTATTGTTCGGAGTTACTGAATCCTATCTTTTAATGTGTTTTAAACACGCGATATAATTATTTCCGTCCTTGTCGTTTTTAGCAGTCATTCTCTCTTTGATTATGTTCATGTTCATATTAAGGTTATACAATTAATCGGTAAGAAAAAAGTTTTGTTTGATTCTTGTCGTTGATGGAGTTTGCTTTAGATCATTTGAAGCATTGTCATAGCCAAGTACAAAATTTATTCTCGGTAATTAATAATTTATCTTCTCTGTTAATTATATCGTTCGTAAAATATATTTCTTTCTGAGGGTTTCCTTAGGAGCAGTTAAAACTTAGCATTCAAGTAGGGAGATTTAGACAGTTATTATTCATACATATGGGAAATATATAGTTTTCGAGCATACCTTTGCTGTTTCACTAACCTTAACGACTTACATTGCTCTCTCCGTTATGATAATGTATTTCCTGTTTGCTCCAAGCTTCTCGAAAGGACATATCTTTTTCTTTTGATTTCTTTTCCTCCCTTAATGTTTTTTCTCGTCACTTTTTAAACTATTCATAATCTGACGTTTGAATTGCTAACATGTTTCTTGATTGAAATTCGATCCTGTTTGCATCTTGTCTTCTGTTGCGGTCAATAATAATAACATGAAATTCTTCGTGACTTATTTTATTGTCGCCTATTGCCTAACTTGATATATCATTAGCACAATTTAACTTACTCACAGCAGTGGTTATAGTCCCACTATGTTTTAAACTTTATTCTAAATAACTACTTGAAACCTTTAGCAACAAACCACAGTCGCAATAAGCCCGCTAAAAACAAGAGGGATACCTATTCCACCTAAAATAGCTTGTATGCTTTTTTAAATACATTTTTAACTTTCCTGTAGAGTTCAGTTTCTGTTTAATTAATTCATATTTTTATTTGATTCATTTTTTTGCAATTTAAATATAATTCGTTGTCTGTAGGTGGTAGTATTGGATATAATGGTGGTACGTATGGTATTTTCTCTTCCATTTAGATTTAATAAAGATATACTTTAGACATACAGATATTGTGTGTAGAAATAGGAGCAGAGCTAGCAATTACAGAAGTTGTACACAATTTGTCAGGCTCTTTTTACTTCTGCCATTATTCGCTTTGCTTTCTTCCGCTAATTATTATACCATTTAACAATCATTAATTGTAAACCGGGATCACGAAATATGACCAATTGACATCTTCAGTATCCACGGTTGATTGCAAATTTATGGATATTTGAGACATCTACTTCAAAATCATACTGTTACCAGCTGTAATAGTTGAACCTAATCCTGCGTGATACATAGTATTAACTATAGTATTTTTCTCACTTGCCAGTTATTACTATGAAATTATATAGCATTTCTGGAGATGGATTCTTTTTTCTTTTGGCATACTTGTTTTAACTGATTTTTTTCAATTTCCCTAAATATGACAATCCTTTAGACTGTGATTCCAGTATTTTAGATATTCAAATTCCATTCCTTATTGACTGCACCTGTATTATTGCCTTTTAAATGACAATGACATCTTACTTCGTTTTCAGTTACTTCTCTCTTCTTGTTTGCTAAATCAGAATATTGTTTATCTTTCGCAGTCAGCACCATATTTTTGGATTATTTGGTCTTAACTCAATACAGTAGTTTTGCAACGTTATCCAACACATTGTAAAATACTTGCATGCAATATGTGCCTCTACTATCAATTGTTTTATATATCTTGCCACTAGTGGATCCCGAATTAATCTTATCATACTGTAACTAAATATGTTCTAGTTTATAGTCTTCATTTCCACCTACCATCAACTTTCGTAGGTCTTGTGTTTACTGTGAAATCCTGTCGAAGAGCACAATGATACAGAGGAACATGATCTGTTTGAAAGTTCAACGGCATTCTAAACTTCTTTCCGTATGCCGCAAACTATATTGCATCAGTATGAGTATTCTGTGTAAAACCTGCCCTAACCGTACTTGTTAATATTTAATATTCATTATAAAATATGTCATATCAAATTAACTTAATCACTAATTATTAAAATGTGGTAGTCATCCACTTCCAAACGATATGGTGTTATCTTTGAGAAGCATTTAATAAAGTTATTGCCACTCATTGTTAGCATATTCCACTCCTTTCATATCACAAGAGATTAAAGGGTACTTGTTAAAATAAATATATCTCTGATTAGACTTGGAATTGCAATATTTTAAGTTTGCTCACATATAATATTGCTCAGTGTGTTGGATTATGGTGATCCAGTCGTTTTGGCATCTTTTGCTTGCTTGTTGGGGCTTATGAGTTTACGTTAAATTGCCATTTATTTATAATATGTTGTGTATTGTTCCTTACACGTGTAGATCAGAGCTACGCATAAACGATTTATTGTGCTTAGAGAAAAGGTCATGCAAAAAAGTGGACTTGCTTAAAAAAAAACTTGTAAACACAAACGCACACTTACAACAATCACCAGTGGAACGAATATGACTGTTCATGATATACGGGTGGAAATCATTCAGTTTTGGATATCGTACTTTTCCATGGTTTACCTTCTTACGAGGATCGCGCAATCATGTCTACCATCAGGACCAAGAATAGATTCGTACAGAGCAAAAACGTCATTCATGTTGTTTAAGTACATAGTCACCAAGTCTTTCATTCAAGTAGTCCAGTATCTTGGTTGTATTTTAGTTGAACTCTACTGGTTTTCTCTTCAGTCGGCTTAACCAGTTTAGCCGCCAAAACCACTTAAGGTTTACGTGTGTAACCTTGACTAAGAACTAAACTGAGAAGTAGGATAAATCATAAATTGGAAAAGGTTTAGATAAGTCATGAATTCACTTTTGTGACTTCGATTAAAATTGTATCGTCGTCAGTCTCGAATATTTTGGGTTGGTTTTAACGGCACTTTTGGCACATTATTGACTTTCTTATGTTGAGGAAATGAGAGTTAAGTATCTTTCTCAAGGACATACCGAGGCAGCCTGGGCGGATATAGAACAAGCAATTATTGGATTACGAGTCCGATGCTTTATCAACCGTGGCTCCGGCGTGAAACGATGCTAGCTATTACATAAATTAGCTCCTCCACTGTGTAAATCACGGAACATGTCATGAATAGGTTTTACGCGCTCCGAGGATTGATTCATTTCCAAAAAGCGCCATCATTAACGTTTGAGGAAAGCAAGCAACTGTTATGTATCGGTTGATCACTTCATATTACACGTAATTTGGTCACGAAAGTCAAAGCAATTTTGAGTTTTGAATAGAGGGTGCGTCGCGACACTTTTTCTGAGACACAGTCATATCTAAATTAAAGTCATTAATTTAATTCAGAAGACCCGCAGTCCAATTTGTAGTCACTTGTTGATATTCATACTAGGAAGCTACGCCTACAGGCAACCGCTGATAATGTATGGTTATTACGTGGCCAAATGCATTTTTTATTGAAAGGGAAAAGTGCATACTCGATCAATTATGTTTGTTTGCCGCTCTTCGTTCCGTTTATATATAAAGGTAATAAAGCGGTATATTATATGCGATGATTCTATTACTTATAAATATGACACCAAGCAACCAACTGGATAAAGACCCATGTCTTGATAAAATAAACCGGCCTCGTTATTATAATTCGTGTAGACCGCAAAACAAACTGGAATGAATTAAAGTAGGCCTCTATACAAGCATGAAAATCCGTACTTCCTGCATGTTCTTTTCTCAGTAGGCCATGCTCCATCGCCATGAAAATTAGTATTGGTGTTCATCTGAGAAGTACGCCAATATTTCTGGTTTTGATGGATTAAGTCTACTCTGGTGTTCAGTCCAGTGGCTTTAGCAAGTTGTTATTTTATTATATTTTTAAAGTTGGTGGGTCACAGTCTGGTCCGGTACCCTTGGGTAGGAGTCCAGCAGGCTAACCACTACGGTACACTGCTACTCAGACCTTTGTGAAGGTCAGAAAATATAACTATCTCCACGAAATTCCGAAGTATGAAATAGAACTGTAAAATAAGTATCACTTTACGAGTAAATGACAAAAAGACCAACAAAATCTGACATTAGTAAAACTAAACGTTTGGTAAGTGTGTTATATTTATATAAAGTTATAAATTCCTTATGAATAAATCTTTTCTATGAAAAACACACTGGGTTTTCTTTTTGAAACATTATGAGAATAGAATGAAACCAGCTTTTAAAGCTAGAGTATGGGGCTTAATCCTATCAGGTATGAACAGTCTGCCAACAGAGGATTTATTTCAAAAGTCTAGCAAACTAGCAGATCTTTTCTTCTATTCATGGATCACAAAAATATATTTGGACTGACATAATTCCATACTTCATGTCATCTGCCGTGCATACACATTGTAGAATTTGATGATTAAAACTTGTCTTGTATAAAGGTTTGCGAAACAAAAGAACTCATTTCTTCGATTGAGTTAATTTGAAGGCGTTTATCAATTGTTCTGAAGTGATAACTTTGACATGAAATGAATTGCTGACGATATCAGGGCCAGTGTGTCTTTGATTTTAGGTACATCAAACGGATATTGGCTGCTTATCGAATATTTCCTTGAACAACCTGCTCAAGTTTGATCAGGTTGGACGAAGATTCCGATACATCCATCAGATCCTCTTAAACAATTTTAACTCTTATATTCTCGTTTATTTAATATATATATATATATATATATATATATATATATATATATATATATAGAGAGAGAGAGAGAGAGAGAGAGAGAGAGAGAGAGAGAGAGAGAGAGAGAGAGAGAGAGAAGTCTTCGGTCTTCGCACGTATAGGCACTTTTATTTCTGCTTACCAACCGCTCCGTTGGCCTATGTGCTTAGAGCATCCGACTCGGATGCGATAGCTCGCGAGTTCGAACCCGGCCCGAGTCATACCAAGATTTTTAAAAATAGTACTAGCAGCTGCCTCGTTAGGCGCTCACCATTATGAGGTTAGTGTTAGGTGCTGTCAGGCTGGCGTCGGTAAATTATAATATATAATTTTTTCTAAAGGAAAAGGCAGAGAGACTTGATAAAGATAGAGATGCAGACGTAAAATGTTCCACTGTTGCGCTTTAATTTCCTAAAAGTTGACTACCCGAAAGCTGACGGTTGAGAGCCGATGACATCAATCATAAAACGTACGTTATACTCTAACGGAGTCTAGATAGAAGTAATAATCACACGTATTTTGAAATTAAATGTGATTTTCAGTCCAAGCAAAATGCAGCAATTTTTTCTTATTTGGTTCTATATTCTCGTGTACTAAATGTACTTCGCGTGGAAATGCATCAAGTGTACCAATCAGACCTTTAGAAATTCACAGGGGGTATCTAGAATATTCAATAAAAGACCACTTCGTATATTATTTGCACATGGGCAAGTGAGATGCAAGAAGTAGGAAACGCAGCGAAATGGAATAGATGTGCTGAAATCGCAGTAGCTCAAGCTATAAGGCACCGTAGAGGAAAATGTTGGTGAAATAAAAGATCTGTAGTTGAAATTTTTCAGTGGCATCTGTCGTGAATTCCAATTTAGAGTGCTGAGTCAAATTGTTGTTGCTGAAAATTCCGAGTTTTTGCAACTTTATATGTATAATTACACATTGGTAGATAAAAGTTCCATTTTTTTCTGAGTCGAGGTTTAATATTTTAACGGTTGAATTATACAGCAGTGGTTGAAATTTCGATGCTATGTGTCGAGAATTCCATTTCACATGCTGAATCGAATTGCTTCACCTTTTTTAATTCAGCGCGACGCTGATTCCATTACAAATATTTTGTAATGCTGTCACTGGGATGAGTATATATGATCCATGATTTGGAGAAATGACTCCCACCCACAGAAAACCTGCCGAAACAAAGGTCCGCAATCACTTTTATGTGTCTTGTATAGTGTGTATGCGTGTGTGTGTGGGTTGATGTTGTTTTGATTAGGTCAGTTTTTCTGTTATTGTTAGTCCCATAGCAATTTGTAGGTAGATGCACCTAGGTAAGTGCCACAAATATCAATTAAAGTAGGTCACTGTAATCTTATTTGTACCCATCTGTACTTCAATCATCTAAAGTAAGTCACTGTAATCTTATTTGTACCCATTAGTACTTCAATCAGTTTTATATTCGAGATCATGTCAGTGGGAAGTGAAAACAGAAGTCATTTTTCCGATGGCAGCAACTACGTTGTCAACAGTCAAGGATTTTTTTCTAACAATTTGTTTTTATATGTTCTCAACATTCTTGATGTGAATAATTACGAATCTACGACATCTTAATCCATAACATACCCACTAACCTCTTTTTACTTTGGGTTCAAGTTCGCTGAAAATTAGCGTTATCGATTTGTTTACTTTTTCATTGGCCAATATTTCCTAAACTCCATTATAGCTTATCTTCATACTTGACATTCATCATTATAAAGCTAAGACAATTCATTCTGCCACATGCTTGTTTACCCATATGACATTCGAGAAAAGGTCACAGTCGTATAAAGTTTACAGTAATGATATGACATCTTTTTCCTTAACTGCTTCATCTTTGAATGGGCCATAACGAAGCTGTGCACACCTTTGCCCGTTGATCTTAGAACCATAATCACACTCATGAAAATTTGCGCTAAGGTTATTGTTAATATATATATATATATATATATATATATATATATATATATATATATATATATATATATATATATATATATATAATATACTATAAAACTTTCTTCATGTTTTTTCTTTTCCTTTCATTTGCTTACATTTCCTGAACCAACAAATGAGTTTAATTCATAGACGGATTGAATCATTATGAAGCTAAGACCTTTATGTGACACTTATTTCGTACTTAAAGTTTATTTTTCAGAAAACGTACCTAACTATACATATTGTGTGGAGGCAAATGTACGTTTAACTCTATAAGTTTTGTTATTTCTTCTTCAAAATTAGATGTTATATTTGTGTTTAGACTTGCTCCTAGAAAAATGAATAAATGTTTGCAATAAGTAACACAAACTTGTAAAAACAGATGATAAGATTAAATGATCATGATTGGGTATTTATAGGTTTAAAGTTTACGTAATCACTCACACAGTAAATAAAGTCAGAAGGAGTGTATGCTAGATTTCTGAGTGATTAGAAAACAAAGTATACTTGCATAAATACCGAACCAAGACCATTTAATCGTTATAACTGTCATCATATTAGCGGATTTCATCAAAAGAGAATTTGATTTTAGGAAGCTCGTAGTTTTCATTCATTAGCTAACTTCACTGCTCCAGAATACCCAGCCCTGCGTCGCTGGCCAAGAGTTGTCAACACTTCTATAGTAATATAGGGTAGTGTCAGATCGGATCATGCCAGTGTTCTATGGAACTTTTATGACATACAATTTGATTTTTAAAACAGGCTGTTGCTTTTTTTAACGTTAAGCTTGCGTATGACACGTGTTGTTTTAGCATTCGATGTTCTTACTGTTTTTTCACATTCCGATTTTTCAAAATCAGAATTGTGTCCATTGTTTAGTGAGACCCACTGCCCATCATACGACCGTGACCTTTAATAACAGCTGGTGGAACATATTGTCGAAGCAAAATGAATCATTTATGACTATAGTAGAGAGGCTTGCTTAGCCTGCCATAAGCTTTATTTGGCTACAAGTTTGAGTATTAGAGTGCAGGAAGGACTGTGCGATATCAGTGTTTGAACATATAATTGGCGATGTTAATTTGGGGTTTGCAAATTGTGATCATAGTTCATGAGGGTGGGGCTTGCTTTGTTTATTATGGTGTATGGCGTTGGTATAGATAAAAATTCACAAAAAATTATTTGGGAACTGATTGTTAACCGAAAGTAATTCCCAGAATTTATGATGATTTCACAATCTTTTCCAATGTCAGCTCTTTGCTGAAATAAGAAAATACTATGTAAATAAGACGCATCCAAAAATGTTAATAGAAATTTAGTAAGTTCTTAAATAAAATAAATATTAATGTACTTTTAAAATTTAGTAAATTTATTGAATTAATATTTAAATCATGTTGTTTCCATGTAAACTAAGAATAGGCATGTATGTACTAATTTTTCTCTCCATTTTTTCATGTGTATCCAAATTATTTTCAGAATATATATATTTCTATCATTCTTTTTCTGCCACATCCATTAACAATCTGTATTTGTATATGTTTGTTAGACTTGGACCATCAATAAGACTCTATTCTCTTTTGTTTGTAACGTTATTACAATTACTGTTTTACTTAGTATTCCTTAAACTAACCATTTTTTGTTGTTTTTAAATATTGTTGTATTTGTAAGTATCCTATTTCCATGGTATTCAAACGCGGGAAAGCGGATCATTCTGCATAAACTGTTCGATTATTATATAGCTTCTAGTCAATGCAATTGAATAATTCTTACTCTTTCAATCAGGCTGCCAAGCTACGCTATCATTGATAATGAGCGGATACATGGTCAATTGCGTCCAATATTCAAACGAAGAAGTGTTATTCAGGCAAGTGTACTTGTTTGCCGTTCATCATTTTGACGCAGATACGAGAAATAAGATCACAGATATAGTCTGGAATTTTGAAACTTGCAATAAAAATTACTGCTTTTATAGATCTGATCATAACATGAGACTGAAGATTTCAATATTTTATGAAATATATTCAGACGAGGTACTTAATGAAGGTAAATAACCGCTCTTTAGATCAGAGACATGCTACATCAATATTTTTCTCTCTCTCTCTCTCTCTCTCTCTCTCTCTCTCTCTCTCTCTCTCTCTTTGTGTGTGTGTTTGGAAATTTAATGTATTTGTAACAATTTGAGCTATATCGCTACGAAGTCTGCAGTGTGGCAGTTTAAAGTGATGTCTAGCATTGGGGCATTCATGCCGCAGACATTAGCATTATGTCCCACCCAGTCATTTTATCCTGACACCAGGCCGACCAGTCATAACACTAACTTCTTAATGCTGAGCGCCTAGCGAGGCAGCTGCTAGTACCATTTTATGTCTTTGCAGATAGACTCCCACATTCAACATTCGCCACCCATCTTCGAGTGATAACTTTCCTTCCATAATACACTGCCAACCAAAAGATCCAGCTAAACAACACGAGAGCTTCAGCCCTTGTATTCACAGTGTTCATTCAATAATGCTAATGTCGCACTTATGCAGCGGAAATATCTAACCCAAGAATTTCATCAGGCCTAATGTCAGCTACGACGTAACTGGGCCGTCATTTGAAGCCTCTCTAAGCAATCAAGAATTCAACTTGTCCATGTGTTACAATCTTGTTACTTGAAGCACAGATGACCTGACTTTCGTCGACCAAATGTTTCATACCGCCGCTTGCTGATGATAGAAGCAACAGCGTCTTTGTCCGGTAGCAAAGGGAGTTCCAACACTTTAACTAAACATTACGTGAACAGTCTACGATATTCATTCCCATAACATACAGCCTTGGGGTGTTCTGTATGTTATTTTTTGGGGAGCCTCCCTTAAACCGGTCGTTCTTCCCTCACTGACCATTATCTTTGTTTAAAGTCTTCGTACACTCACATTGACCCCGATCATTACCATTGCAACACTGAACTTTGTATCGCTTCATATCTTGCTTCTTGTACTATTGTTGACGCCGCTGGTTGTCGTTGTAGTTTTCTTTCTGATCTTCGCTCAATTTATTTTTGTTCCAATAATAACTATAACTCTGCTTTTGCTTCAAATTGCTCAATTACAGTATTATCGTCGTCATTCCCTTCTTCACACATGGTTTTGGACTCGTGACTTTTAAAGGCAGTGTTTTCGGGCATTTGCCTTACACCAGTACACAAGTGGGCCTCCCATTCGATCCCGATTCTTATTGCTTACTGCACGCTGATTTGGCGATGGCACCAGATCTCAAACTTTAGTCTTCATCTTGAACGGCACCCATGAAATGGTCGTTTGCAAATCGATCGTGATTATCAGGCGATCAACCAGGATATGCCAGCGAAACAAAATCTTTGTGTGGTTTGCCCTAATTCGGGGAGCGTTTCTCCCCATATGAAACTGCTTCGAAGCTGCGCTTTATAGTATACTGACTTGGTGGCGAGGAACGCACTGAGCTTCCATGCTATTAACTTCCAACTTAACTTGACCAGGATGGACATGAAGATCAAAACCTGAAGGGCGTACTGTGTTAAGCATCTGTCTAAGCACAATCCCTTCTCGATTTCGTTCCAATTATAGATGATTGCACAGTGCACAAAATGAGTAATGTAATCAAGAAATGGACGTGAACAAGTATCTGCCATAATAATCTCCCTGCTTCGAGCTGGAAAAGAATTAAACTCTGTTTTCTTGGTAAATTGGCGTCTCTTTCATCTTTGACTTCACTAAAGCACTCAGCCGAACTTGCTCTTAACATAAACCATGGTCATGCTTAATCTTTCTTAGTAATTAGGTTGTATATGGTTCTCACAAATTTACCAGTCTGCTAGTTAGTCATCCTACCAGGAACTTAGGAAATGTTTCGATCTCAGCTATCAGACCTCTCGCCATTAAGTTCTCCCTCCTTAACAATGACAAGCCTTGAATCTTCATACCTGGCACCGAATTCATGTGCATTTTTGTCAAAATTATTACTCTTGTACAGAGTAGAACTCAAAATGAACTGACCATCACTGTCAATGTCGATACTCTTCATATGCTTTGCGGCAACAGGAAGTAATAGCGGTACGAGTCGCCTCCGAACAGCCATGGGGGTACTGGCTTATCAATACGCGCTCTTTCTGTGCTCCCACCAGTTGTCACAGTTCAATTCTTTGTTTTTTTCTGTTGCGGCATAACATTATTATTATTGTCTAATCAATTTTGCGAGCTAATGATTGCAATTAAGCAGCATGTCCACAGATGGAGAGATTTTTGTCAAAATGCCATAGTTTAGTAAAGTTAATAGAAACGATATAAAGTTTTTAGCATAACGAAAACAAGAGCCGGGGATGGGATAAGTTACAAGGTCTTTGTAATGTTCTTATTTTGTTAATCAAACACATCAACTGTTTTCATGACTCCATAATTAGAAGGAACTCAATATCAAATCAGTGTGATTTTAATCCACTTGTGAGAGATTATGAGATTTCAGTCTGATCTTTTCTATTTACAATTTAACTGACCAAGTGTCTATGCGAGACAAAGAAACGTTTCTTACTGACTCACCTTTAGACAATAGAACTACCCTTTATCTTTTAAATCATACTCTATTCCATCCCAAATCAAACCCTTCGGTAACAGCATCGGTTTATAATGAACTTTATTTGCTCATATTCAAAAGAAAATTAAAACAAAGTAATAGATCTTCTTTCATGTTGCTAGGCGCGAATCGAACTTCGAAGAAAGGTTTCAACTTCCCAGAGGAAGGCATATTCCTTCTTAGCCGAATATTAGTACTTCACGCCATGCAGTAGAAAACACGATCCAAACATCCAACGCAAAGAATTATTCCTATCTCGAATTACTAAATACGTGTACCTAAAATATCCAGAGAATTCTCTGTGTTAAGATATTAGAAAAGGATCCATCCTGCCAACCTAATCCATGCTGTCATAAAGTCTCGTGAATGCTGAACATTATGACGTCTGCTCCTAGAAATCGGCTTCTTAATCGGATTTAGAAATATCTTCTCAGCACCGACTCCTCATAATCAACAAATAATAACAAAAATCTAAAAAAGCTGTAAACGGAGACGTAAATGCAAATAGTACATACTCTAGGCTTATTGACAGTATGTTTATGTTCCTCACCCAAAAATACCAAGACTTTAAATGGATTCATGTTCCTCTCTCCATGCATTCCAGGCCTTTATATATTCATGTTCCTATCCACGTGCTTTTACAGTAAGTGATTGATAAATGTAACGTGATTAAGTACAAGCCATAAAATAAGCAAACTACATATTGTACATTATCCAATATTGATGAAGACGACGGGGCACAATAATAATGGTAATATAAGAACAAATATAAACCATTTTAAGTGCGCAATGGAATCTTTAATTGCACGATGGCTGCATGTCTTTCAGTAAATGATTGCATCTTGATAATTACACTCGGTTATTATTTCCTTTGAGTAAATTCATTTATTTACCATAGCTTAAAAATTTCACGTTTAGTTATATCCAGCTTCTGATGCTATGGCATTTTATCGATTGACAATTTAATCTTTAAGCTTAGATACATAAAGATTCCTTCATCTGAGCTTCTAACAAAATTATTAACATATCCCAACAGATGGTGTTGCCACCTCTACTAGGATATCAAAATAAATATGTGAAGTATAAGGATTCATAATTGTATAGAAAACGAAAGCTATGCTGGCGGCAGTGGACTGCTAGATAGCAATAAAAGCCGAATGGGAGCTATTACTTCTAACTGTAGATAAGGAAACAGTAACAAAACCGGCCAGAATAAATTAAGTTTGGCTTTCTTCAATAAATAACATTATTCCTACTTGCCTTCTGTGAAATAAAAATATATATGTTAACACAATGGAAACGAGCGCTCGTCGTAGCTAATTATATGATTCCTGTGATCATACGCCTTCACCAATTTATGTAGACTCAGCAGGGATGAGAAGCTGTTAAAATCAAAGAAACAGAAAGACCCCAGATACTGATTCAAAAAAAATAAAGTTATGATATCGTGCATTTGTCCGAGTCACAGAATGCAATAAATTAAAGATCGTGGCTACAAAAACGAGTTGGCTATACTTATAGTTTATAACTTGTAACTTACGTTAATAAATATACAATATTTAGTGAATGTATTTTTATTTATTTATTTGAAGTAGTGTTCGCAGCTGGAAACTAGATTACAAACGACATCGAGACATTTGTGAAACAGATGCTAACTGTGCTTCATAATTAAAACTGACATAAGGATAACTAATTACACGATTTCATAACGCAAATCAAATCCAGTAAAGTCTGATATACAAAACTATTTGTTTTAAAGATATACATTGTGGAATATTATGAATTGTAATAACTTGGCTTCTTTGCGATAAACGCAGTATCACACTGAATATAAATAAACTTAATATCATCAGCAGTGTGAGAGTTTTGAATATGTGAATATTGTGAAGGAGATGACTAAAAGTAAGATAGATAGTTACGACTCTAGGATTCAAATATCTAACAGAAGCAAGTGAAACCAACAATTTAAGTAAAAATCAACAAGAAATTTATTTCCCTACAATACAAAGTTGAATTTCAAGAGAAAAAGTATTGTGAATTAGATTCCAAATAATACTAAATGTCCTATCACCAGTCCAAACATATAGAATACTCATAATGAATTCCAAAGTCTTGTTTTGTCCTGGTGTACCTCAATGATGCGGTCCAGAACGTCTTTGATGAGTTTTCAATAGTCCTTAAGTAGTGTGAATCCAAGGTCGTAGACCACTTAGCAATTCTAATGAATAATTAAAAATTGATTATTCCTGTCTAATTATATCTGAATTAAACTGTAAATTCTGATCAAAAGGACTCTCAAAGACTGACTTAAAACAGGAATGATTTGTTTATCAAAAGCCTATTTATACACATTTTCACTTGACTTATAACAGAATGAGAAGATTTCCAACCGAAAAACCTATTCTTACTGTAAACAGGACTGACCTTGAACTCTTGCTACGTAAACAAGATGTTTACAACTAGACAAAAATTAGCTTTGTAAACATTCTCATTACAACTTACAGCCATGAAGAAAATTAAGCAAACAGACACACACAGACACACACAGACACACACACACACACACTATATATATATATATATATATATATATATATATATATATATATATATATATATATATATATATATATATTAGAAAATCA